>VWZZ01000079.1:7276-37971 GCA_013399095.1 Psophia crepitans
TGTTTAAAGAAAGGTTGGATGTGGTACTTAGGGACATGGTTTAGTGAGTAATAGGTGATGGTAGTACAGTTGGACTAGATGATCCTTGAGGTCTCTTCCAACCTTAATGATTCTGTGATTCTATGAGAAAATGAGAAGAAATCTCAAGGAAGAGCTTCAATTTCAAGGAACTTTCACTCGCAATCACTCAGAACTTTTCTATTTGTGAACTAGATTTCCTCAGATGTAAAAAGTCACTTACACCATTGAACAAGAATGAAGTTAAAATTTGACCAATCATAGAATTATCCTAGCACTAAGAAGTGCTTTTTTATTAAAAAGTATTGTTTTTCTTCACAGTAATAAAATTTGAAAAATACTTAGTAAGGTCAAATTCTAAGCGCTTTTTTGTTATAATTTTGAGCTTTTGAAAAAACTTGGGGTAAAGCACATACCAAAATAAGAGTATTTTGGCTATCGTGATCCCAAAAAAAGCAGAGCTTTCAAAACTAGGAGGTTGTGGAGGACTAGATACAATTACAGCAGACAATACAAGATATCTGGAAAGACAAATTGCTTACAATAGAGGACAGAAAGTCTTTTTTTTTTTACTCTGAAGCCTTTAAAAAGTAGCTACAAGTTTCTTTTTTTCATTAGCGTCTTTCATTTAGGATCATACAAACCTGCTTTGAGGACCTGGGAAATACTTTTCTACACACTGGAGCAACAGGTTCTGGAACTTGCTATCATAGCACTACAGTAGGGGACATGGCTTGATGCTGATGAGGAAAGGACTGGGCATTCCAAAGATCAGGAACCATTCCCACAGCTGCAATGGCAATGATTAGAAAGAAGCAAAGACAAATAAACTTGGAGTTACAGGAGTGGTAAAAACTCTTGTGATACATGTTATAAATCAAGATTGAAATAAGTGAAGGTGTTGTGAGGCAGCGTACACACACACACAAAAACAGAAAGAGGTTTTGCTCCACACACACTACAAGGACCAGTATCTCTAACTCACATGTAGAAATACATGCAGGACCAGTACAGTTCCACATCTACCCATATGCACGTCTACAGCTTTCTGCAGATACCAAATACCACTTATCCGTCCACCTCACAAAATAACATGTGCAAAGTTTTGTTTGCCATGCAGGCATCTCACTGAAGTGTGCATCTCCTGGAAACACTGGGGAAACCAGTCTAGATTCCCACCCAATACCAACCACTGCCTGTTCAGGGGCACACTGAGGTTTGTTTCTGGGCTTACATTTCATGAACTGGGTGCAGCAGCAGGCAAAAGCCAGAGGCTAGCCTGGATGGTGAGAAGTGTCAAGTAGGACACAAGATGGCTGCATTAGACTTTCACAGCTGACATTTTGGCTGCCTGAGATCTTTGGCCACCGAATAGAAGCCCCAGACAGCAGCCAAAACAAAATGGTTAAGAGGATAGAAAAAAAGATCACCCCAAAACTAAAAACTTGAGATATTTTCCCTAAAGACATAAAACTGTTGGGGAGGCTAGCCCATATAAGCCATTCTGCAAGTAAATCTGTCTCTGCTGACTGTCCTGGCCTAAGGGAAACTCTGAAACAACAGAGCTTTCAACACTAAATTCTGCCAGAAAAGTGCATGTCTCTAGCACAAAGTTTTCTTTCTTTTCCTTGGCCCCAGGGAATCACACACTTAAAATATCCAAGGGACAAGGCCCTGTCCTCTGAGTCCAAATCACTGGACACTTAAATAACTCTACCAACATTTTAAACTGTTCTCAGCATCTGTAGAGGAACCTGGAATGACAGCCTGGAGATCAAATTCACTTTGCTCTCCAGAGAACATAAGCAAAAGCAGGCCTACCTTGTTATTGAGAAAATGGGATGTTATGTCTTGAACCAGTCTGAAGTCTCCCACATCATTTACTGCCAATATTAAAACACAATGAATTCAACCTGCTGCCTAGATGCTACACTCCTAGCCATGGACAGAAAAGCCTGTAGCATAGAGCAGAGGTTTCTGAGCAGCTGCAGAAAAACCTCACTATTTCTGGTCACCAGTGAAAGCCCCCTGATGTGTGTTCACCATGAAGTTAACTGGCAGAGGCATTGGACTGAAGGAAATCTTTAGGATTTAACAAGTTCTTTCAAAACGTACTTTTCTATTACCCCTTTCTCTCACCGCAGTTTAATTTCAGCTGCCGTTTCTCCAAGTGCCTCCACCTGAGCCACCAGGAAAGCTGGCTTCTGGGCCCCGTGTGAGGGAGAGGGAAGAGAAATCACCACAAAGACAGCTCCACCTCTTCTCCCTCAGCTTCTCATGGGGAGTTTGTGCACAGATTAAAGGTGAAGGAGTGAATTGATCTATACCATCACAGACTGCAGAGGTACCACCAGAAGGACCTAGAGCAATCAAGCATTGCCTTTGCAGAGGCATCTGCACCTTACAGTGTTGCATTAAATACCACTGCTGCTAAACACATAACAAGCAAAGGACTCTGGCCCAAGGCCACAGGTCAGATCACTGATACTCAGCATGGCTTCAGGACAAAGAATTACAAAAGATCAGGACTTTACTTTTTTTCAACTAAGTAGATTTGCTGGGAATGAGGATGCAAGGAAATTTTCATTCTTGAGCAATAAATCTTGACCCAATTTATCCCAGAAATATGCCCCTTTGTAAACTATATTGTGAAAACAATGAGGATGGAAATCAAAGTAAACAAAATTTTGTCTCCTTCAGGTGGATTTAGAAAAGGGATCATCAAAGAAAGTTTTAATGTGCTGCATCAATACAGTTTAGGGACATCCTCTGGATGTAGCAAACTGCAAGAGGTAAGGGACATCATTGTGAGCTTTGGTCTGAACACTTCTTCCACAGTCATGGCTACCCAACTGCGAGTTATCTCCAGATGGCCATGATATAAATGGGAAGGAAAAATTGTCTCCACAACATGAAGCATCCCTTTCAACATGTGCTGATAAAAGCAGTCTGTCTAGATCAACCCCTCCACAAGCCAGAAGGTTCCTATTTCTGCAGTTGCACCAGCAGAAAGAGAAAACGTGACCTCATGTACTGCTGCAACACAAGGGCTTGAGGAGATCCCCATGCTGCTGTGCTGCTCCTCCCTTATTGACCAAGTCCCATTTCCTGTGACTTCTCCTGGAAAAAGCTCTCCACAGGCCATCAGTCACCTTGCTAAGGAAATTAGAGGCATTGTCTTAACCCAGAAGGGCCACTTTTTCTGGCTGATCCCCCCTCATTTGACTTCTTGATTAACAAAGGAGTCAACAAATCCCTCAACTTTGATCTGTCACTTTGCACATTCCACATTTCACCGTTCCCTACCTCCTGGCATCCCCCACAGTCAAAGAGTGTCTCCCTTGTTAACTGCTCTGCCTCCCATTCCTTGGCATTTCTGGTGCTCGCTATGTGTAAGAGAGAGATCCTATGAGAACACTTTCTCCAGAAAAGAAGCCAGAGAAAGAAGGACAAACAGTTTATTAGCCAACAAGGAGCTCCAGGCACCACAGATGTAAGATTTGCCAAACCTCATAAGATCATTGGTTTTATTTATTTCCCATTCTGTATTGTGTATTATTTCAATCTCTCCAAGTGCAGTAGCAATAAAATTGAAAAACATCTGCGGAAACACTTCCAATTAACACAAGGTCAGAAAATGACATTAGAGACCTACACAGCCCATAAAGAAGAAATACACCCAACACCTCCCTATACTACCATTCTCCTCAGAAACAGCCTCAGCAAGCAGGCACACAGTGCAACTTGTGTTAAAGGTCAGCAACCTTCGTCTGCATTTTACCAAGGGCATGGAAGAAAGTATCACTATCTAGCACCCTGTGCCAAGATCACACTACTGGTAAGCTACATGTACAAATCTACAGATTTTTAGCTCAATTAACCTAGCTACTTTCAATCCAGACTGAAGCATAAAGCTACAAAGTACTCAGGATGCAAAGCCACAGAGGGCTCTGGAGAACAAAATTCCGTACCTTCAGCTGCACCAGAAACTCAAAGGAAGGTAGGCCCACTACTGAAAAAGAGATGTACTGTAGGGTCAGTGCATGAGCATTATTCAATGAAATGGCTTAACTTCACTATAACTTCAGCATAGGCTCCTGTACTGGGTGCTCTGTGGCACCCAGTAGCAAAAGAGGTAATGACTGCAGCAAGAAGCACACAAAACACAAGTAAAATCAAAACAAAGGTGTTTTTAAACAGCTTGTTTAAAAGTCCTATTTCTTGTCCGCATATCCAACACAAAATAGATGGGACATGCTAGTACCTGGAGGTCAGGCTCCTTTCATAGGTAAAATGGTACGTTGCCTAGCACTTTTCTGAGCCCTCATGGACTCTTCCAGTCAAGCCTCAGGCTCCAAAACTACTACCCCTCACACTCAAGCGGAGGTCTTATCCTCCAGATCAAGAACCCTTGATAAGCAATTACCTCAAACTACCCTGTAGCTGAGGGGAGCAGAATGGAGGCGTTAATAGAAGGTGTGTGTCTGACTCAGCAACTGAATTCTGGTTATTACAACAGATTCCCTGTTTCCAAACCTAGGTGGAAACAGGTGAAGAAAATCAGAGGTCTTCAGATCTGCTTCTGCACAAGCAACTCGGCAATCACCTTCCCCTGCAAGGAAGCCCTCTGGCAGGCAGGCAGAAAATGGGAGAGCTCATCTACTTTGCAGGATAGCTGTCTGCAGTATCTCTTAGAGTTGCTCACAGAAGGCTGGTAACTTGTCTCCACCTCTTTCTACAGAGGTCAGGGTGATATCAGAAAATCCTTGACGCCAGTTCCAGTTTCTAGGTCTGTCAGTATTATGCTGCAGGTAGATAGCTGACTGACTACGTGGCAGTATACACTTCACTGCTTTGCAATGTGCTGCAGAAATGGATGACCAGTAACAGCAAAATTCTAGGCAGAAATAACTTTGGTTTAGTCTTTCCCCAAAAATACGAGTTTGTAATCAAGGATGCAGTCATGAGAGTTATTTATTTTAACCATTCCCCTTCCAGTCCCTTCTCCCTTTTCATGGCTATCTTCATGTTCTGGCTTTGCTGAGCTTTGCACCACTATTCTGTCCAGCATTGCCTGAATGGACAACCTTGGGAGAGCATGAAAAGACTTCCTGGGCACGCACACCTTACATGAAGAACCTGACAAGGACTGCCGTCCCAATCCACCAGAGGACAAAGATGATGCTTGGGCCCCAGAAGGAGGGCCTGGGTCAGGAACTGCAGTACCAATTTTACAGCATCAGTATAACTCAGAAGAGTCTGGTTTGCAGCAACAGAGGAGCTTCTGGAGTAAGGAAGTGGGAGAGGGTGCAAAGCAGCAAGGAAAGGACACAAGATTTGCACAACACTATAGAGGATGGTGTTTAGGTGGCCTGTGAGACTGGCCTTTCAAGAACAGAACACCTCTTTTAATTTTTTGAAACCACCTTGCAAAATTGTGATGCTGTCTAAATATTTGTCATTAATTCTTATACCCTGTTCCAATAATTTCTATGCTTCTCCTGCCACAGAGCTGTACCCATGCTCACCAAATCCTTCATAAGCCCTCAGTGGGGAAAGAGATCGCAGCTTCAGATTCGTCCAGAACCTCAATCTTGAACTGGTATCCATCTCAAGCTGTTTTCTCAGAGATCAGGGTTTGGTTATTTCCTCAGCATTTTGCACAGCTTTGCATTTATCATTGCAGAACCTTCTGGAGCAGAGAGAGATGGTAATTTCCTCTGAAGGAGGTACACTGGCTAAGGGTATGTTCTTTTTTTAATACCAGAATCATCTGGTTCATGTTTCTGGCTTCCTGAAACGCACAGAAATATCCATTTGAATATAAATGAGAGGAGGTCCCTGACATGGCTTTTTTAGCTGAAATTTTCAAAATAGTTTTCAAACATTTGAGAACAAAAAAAAAAACAAAACAAAACCAAAAAAAACCCAAAACAAAACAAAACCAAAATCAATTTGTACCCGTTTGTAGCAATAGGAGACTCTAGAGTGTCTCTTTTCAAACTTCTCAGCCTTCTTACAAAAAGTTGGAGTTTCTCAAGGAAAATAAGCACCTCATCTGAAAAATGTATTTTGACTGATATACTAATTTTCCACCAAAAAACCTTTCAAAGGATTTTCTGCAAGTTAACTCAACACTAGTTGCTTTTAGGCAGAGTCACTCAAATAGATATGTTTGCATATGTAGGGCTCTTTCCCAAGGCCTACACTTAAGTATTGTAACACATCAGCATCAACAGCTCTTCAGATTATGTATCACTGAAACAAGCCCTGACAAGCATGATAGAGAAACGAGTCTTAAACAGCGCTTCTTCCAGGATAACAGTGACACTTTCATAATATTAATATCTTCATTATATCCCTTTTGGTGCATTTCTCTAAATGAAATGATACTAAGAGCTTGCCTTCAGGGGACAATTTACCAGTAGAAGCTATACCAATTGACAAGCCCTCAGCTTGAAGTCTCTTGCTGACCTTTCCATCATCCCTTTAGAAAACCTCCACTGCCTTTCACTTCACCTCTGCACAGCTGTAATTGTCTTGGAGATGGCAACTGAGGTGGGACAGAACACCCAGCACAATGGCAAAAAGGTAGCATCCAACATCTCAGGGGCTTAAGACATGGGCTTCATCTTCACCTAGCATCCTTGTCTAGCTGCTGTGACCCTGACTGCATTGAGGCCAAATCAAACAGCAAGACTCTATAACATCTTTCACCTGCTGGGCTCTACAGAAAGGTTCAATAGTCCTCAAGGCTTCCTCTCCTGGGTGCCACCACCCTGATGCTAGGTTTTGCCCACTGCTCCCCAGTTCTGCCCTTCTCAGTTCACCCCTTAATCTCTGAGGGCTTCTGCTAAACCATGTTCTGACCTCCACATGGGTCCTCCTACTTGGCCCTTGAGCCTTTTCTTAAGGTTCCCCTGTGGTGCCCATTCCACTGCAGCAGCCCCCATGGAATGTGTTCACTTCTTGGGGGACAGGTCAACACTGCAGCTGTCTCTGTGCTGCCAGGAGGAGTCTTGGCTGTGGACACACACAACCTACGCAGGACCTCTGGACTGCAGTGCCAACAGAGCGACAGCACTTCTGAAGCAGAGAGGAGACCTTGCTGGGATCCAGACTTGTCCTCACTTGAGCCTGCTGAGTTTGGTGTTTACGGGCTCTCTCTGTATCAGAGGAAGCAAAGGGGCTTTTGAGCAAGGGTCTGACTTTTAGCCACTCTGAATTGCCTCCTGGAGCAATCAGCCTCACCACTGGTCACAGGTCCAATGTTATAAACTTCACCTCCCTTTCACCTGTGGTCCCAAGCTCTGAGCCAGCTCAGCAGAAGTGGGGCTAAGCAGCACCCCAGCTACCAGTGAAGCTTTGTGCTGAGCTCCCCCTGTCCTGTGAGTCTGTGCTTGGAGGTCCTGCCTTCCTCAGCTTCCCTCGTCATCTTCCACATCCTCATCCTCCTCCCCCTCCCATAGCTAATGCACAAAAAAGGTAAAGGTCCCCCTTTTTGGAGCAGGACTTGAAAACAACTAATCCTCCAGTCACACTTCCTTCATTTCACATCCTAACTGAAATCACGGGGGACTGTTTTTCTCCTTTACCTACCCCTCTCACTGCCCTCTGTCAGAATTATTCAGCTCTCTGAAGCATTACCAGATACACTATGTAGGAAAGACACGGCAGAAGGAATTAAATAGTATTGTTAGGTATCTATAATTACTCCAAGTAATTTTTTCCACAGTGCAGCAATTTCAAATCTCTCACAGCACTCTCTTTGGAAACCAGATGTTGACCATGTCAGCTGTGTGCTAAGAATGCATTTTCATGACTTGCGTTTCTTGGAGTTTGCAAAGTGATGGTGGTGGCAGAGGGAATGCTCCTGGAAAATTCCACCCGCACAGGCGCAGGGCGGGCAGCACAGAGCCCCGCCAGGCTCCTCAGGGCATGGGGGGCTTCTCAGCCCTCTCGCTCTGTCACAGCACACACTGAGGCCCCTCTCCTCAAGCAGAAGGCAAGGGAAATCTTTTCCACACTCCTGCTTGTGGGAGGGCAGACAAGGCGGCTTGCGGAGAGAGCATATCTGGGAGAGGGAGGATTTCCCCCGGGGGTGCTGTGCTGCTCGCCCTCCAGAGCAACACAGACAGATATGGAACAATGAAAATAAAAAATTTGGTGGCTCTCTGGTCGGTTCCTCTCCACATCCCTCCCATTTGGTTTGCCCCATCCCATAGTCAACACCTGCAGCAACCAGACTCCCAGCACATTCATCAGACAACTGTTTTGCATCTTCTAAAAGAATCCACTGAACCCTGATATTCAATCTAAATGCACTTTTGCTCCATGTCCTGCCTCCCCATTATTCTTTAATTAGACTCACTGGGATTGTCCTAAAGAAGTCCTTCCTTTCCTTATCGATTATTCCCTTCGAACACTTGCAGAAAATTATCATACTCCCTATCAGGCAAAAATATATAGTTGGGAAAAATCTATCCTCAGCAACCAGGCAAGGGTCCAGCAAGACAGAGGCTACCCAGGGAAAGCAGGTTTTAACTACAGTTCAAGTAACATTGCACAGTAAACCCTGGGAATACTTCAGAGTGTTTATTTGAGACAGGGGACTTCTTAATGGAGAAAGTCCTTAGCGCAGATTTCACTAGACTGTACTCTTTTAATCTTTATTTGTAAGACAGTGTCTCCATTAGTCCCAGGCTGGAGCAAGGTGTCTGGGCAATGAGCAGGAAAATATATACACACACAGGACTTATTCTGGGACCAAAAACAGGAGACAGAGCACGGATGAGAACAACTGTTCAAACACAGATACACAGAGCTCTCTATAGGTCTGTTCCTCAGCCACCCTGAAAGTTGAGATCTGATAGCAGTCATCTGTAAGAAAAGGGACAAGGCATGAAGCTGTTTGAAACTACAAATGCAGGCTGATCTATACACGGGAGAAGCTCAAGTAAAGCAGCTGTCCACAGGTAGCCCCTGTCAGAGGCAGAAAAGCTACAGAAATGAGATGCTGCCATAATCCCAGCAGTCTTTACAAAGCAAACATAATTAAATGCAGCAATACAAAGAACTCTGGCCCAGGTGAAAATGAGCACACATCTAAGAAGGAAAGCAAATAGCTCCCACTTCTGAAAAAGAACAAAAGTAAAGCACTGGCCTGAAAGAAATGACCTGCGTAATCCTGAATTCTTAAAACACCCAGATGATGCTTAGAGCAAACAGTTAAACTTGTCATGCAGGAGCTGATCTCGGGCAGCAGACTGCAGGAGAAGGCACTTTCTCTGATTCCCAGATCTCCCAGCTTGGGTGGTGAAACTGTTGTATGACGCTGCTTAGACTGGAAAACTTGCAGCACACTTCTCCTGTCCAGTGCTGCACCCAAGATAAACTGATTTACCAGCAAACACCGTTTCTTCTCAAAAACCACAAGATTACATAATACTGGGGTGGATCTGGGAGAGCAAAAGGATCCGCAGCACCTATTAGCATTACAATTGCAGTGTGCACCCTGCGCTATGTGATGGGTGGCAAGCTGCCCTGCTGCACAGTTTCCCCAGCCTCCTAAGGGCCAGCCCTGCATGCTCCAACACTGACCAAAACTGTGTCCTGATTAAGCTGCACAAAAAATGATTTTTCAAAGCAAAGTCTGAACAAAACAGGGAAAAAAAAAGGTAAAGGTGTTGCTTCAATCTAAACCCAGGTCTGTTTTCTTTTTTTTTTTAATTTTCCACTAACCAAACTTATCCATTCAACACACACAAAAATCATGTTCTTTACCAGACATGATTAATAAAAGTGATGGAAATTTGGATCCAAACAAACACTCACAAAGACATACTCACTGGCAAAGGAGTTTCAATTAAAAAAGAAAAAATAAATTTAAAAAAGTCCCGGTCCCAAGGGCTAGATGTCTCTCCTGAGAGCTGATGGAGACCACTATTTAAGCCTCTGCTTTGAGTCAGGCAGAAGGTATTTGAATGCAGTTTTCACATTTCCTAGGAGTCTGCCCTCACCGTCTGGCTAACAAGGCTTTGCGATCTGGGGGAAGATGCTGCCATTTCCTCCTCCACGTCGCCTCTGTGAATGGTATCTAAAGGCTTTTATGAGTCTACATGAAAACACAAAAATGTCTGTTTTCATTTACAGCAATAAAACTTCCAAAATAAATCCTCCATATCAGACCAAAATTAATTAATATTTTAGTTTATTCCGAACTAGGTTTTTCCACAGACTTGTTTGTTCCTCCCACCATAGATCTGAGGCTCAGGCATTATCATCTCGAAAGGGAACGATATAGGCCTTACCACTCCTGGTCTTTAACATTCCATGTCATCTTCCCCAAAAACAGATTTTGGGGACAGAATTGGCTAGAGTCCAATTAAAAATTCCTTGCCTCCTTCCATTTGAGACTCCTCTTTCTTACCCTACATGCCTGTGCAGCATTCTTTCGCATCATTAAACAGCCTAACTCCATTCCACCACACGGGCAGTTGAACGTTACTCATAGTGAAATGTTGCCTGTATGTTAATTTGGCAAAGTGCTTAGGACCCTTCTCAAAGGAAGGAACAATAGAAATGTAAGTCATTATCATGTACACGCACCAAGGAAACAAACTTAAGGGAAACAAACACCAGAAACTGTCACACAAGATGCAGACCAAGTTGAAAGCTTAAATAGGAACAAGAAAAAGGCTGTCAAACAGTCTCCCAGGCTTGGCACGGTGGGAGATGTTGCAGAATGCAGCTAGCCCAGCAGAAGGAAATTAAATAAGCCTAGCAGACTGCTGACTCAGCAGAAGACAGCGCACACGCTTGTGCGCACACACACACACCCACCCCCCCACACACACACCCCTTCCCCCCCAGCACATTAAATAAACCCAGGCCAGTAAATGCCAGAGCCTTTCAGAAGGAAGAAAGGCCGAAGGATAGTGACAGAAACTCAGATACCACTACGAGGCAACGAAAGAGTGAGTGCCGGGATCTTAACGTTACCAAAGGCAGTCTGGAAAAATTACAGACTCGGGGAAAACACAGTTCAGGCAGAGGGAAAACAAACGACGCTGAACATATTGTACACTCAAATCGATGACACTAAACGCATGCCAGAGTTCATGAGCAGCGAGAGTAACTCAAGCACACAGTAGCTGCAGTGATAACCACGGCTTTAACACTGAGATACCTTTGAAAAGCAGCAGAGAAGTTAACATGTAACAGTGCAGAGAAAATCACAGGGGAAAAGACTGTCCTGGTCTAGTAAAAAATACTGCCAAAATGCAGATCAGCCTCAAGCCAAGTCAACCACACACGATCAGGATTCGAACCCAAAGCAAGGAGCATGTGAGAACCGAGCACAGAAATGCTGGCCAGAACCAACACTAGAAGACAGAAATCAAGCCAAAGTTACAACAAACAGGCTATTCCTTACTGAATAAAAGTCCAAGCAATTTAACATTAAGAACAATTTATTTCAAATGCATTCAGAAGCAAATGTAGCCAGACTTCTACTCCAGGAAAAGCAAACTGCCAAAACCCTGGGGAAAAAAAAAGGGGGGGGAGGGCAGGGAGAAGGAAGAGAAAGAAAAACTAAACCTAAAGACAAAGGGAAAAGAAAGAAAAACATAGGGTCCTGTGAATATGCAGATCAGGATACAGCAGCACCTCCCTTCTCTCAAGCACCATGGGAGGAAAACAGAGCCTCCAGTTAATAACATCCAGGAAATGTAAAAACAGAAAAAGCAAAGACATCGTCGACATGAGACAGAGTCTCAAGCAAATGCAACTGAACAGATGAAAACGCACCCTCGGGCACCAGGGGCACGTTCACTCACTGTGAGCCTCCTTCTGCAGAAGCTATGCTAGCACTTTCTCCAGACTCAGTTTGGTTGGCTGCTTCCTCTCTGACCTTATCTCTTCACAATTTTCAAATCTTAAAGCTGCCGAAATCCTCATGCTTTTGTCAGCTGTCTTGTCTTTGCATAGTCTGACCCCCAAAAGCAACAGGAAATAAACTGCCTTTTCCAGTGGCACTGGGGCAGCCTGGGTGGTGTCTGGCTGCTGCGGACTCTGTGGTGTGATCTCCAGTATGTGGTTGGGGGCAAAGCAGGGAAAGTGAAGTTTGTTGTGCTGTCTGTCCGGTGGTGTAGGACACACAACCTGCCCATGTCACTCCTGAGTGGAATACTGGAGCAATTAGTGTTGGGCTGATAAATAACTAATTCACTCACAAATAGAGTTTGAGGAAAAAGTCATTCTTGTGCTCAGATTAAAATCAGAGAAGAGTTTTGGCCTGAAGAGAGGGCAAGATGGGCAATTCTTAGAATGTCAGCGTATATCACTTAGACTTTTCACAATGACACGCTTTGCTTAAAAATGGCAGTGAACAAAATGAAAGCTTCAGAAAATTTCATTTTCACATGACATTTTTCTATCAAAACTGGTCAACGTTACAAAATGTTTTTACTACATTTAAGTGACCTGTTTTGATTTTTTTTTTCAGGTCAGAAAAACATTTCCTGTGGACTAAAAAAGAAATATTAATTCGTTTTCATTCACCAAAAATACAAAACAGCAGCTATGCTGCTTTCTTTCATTTCTAACCAATTCAAACCTCCCTTTTTGAGGATGTTGTAGACTGATCCAGGATGATAGGACAGATCCTCGATACTGCATTGTGATAGGAATATTCCATTATTGTACCCATGCTTGAAAGTTCATCTTCCTGCAGCAGCTCAACTATCACCTGAACTAAGACATGGATGTTTGTTGTCAACAAGCTGGGATAACACATTCCCACAATCAATGAAAAGCTCACGACAAAAGGGACACAGATACACAGCAGCATCTGACATGCCACAGAAACCTCCAAGCTGGTGGCAAGCAGGAGGGTTTTCTGACCAGGAGCAGTGTGTCTTTGGCACTAGCACACCAGCCCTGTGCTGAGAGATGGTGCTGCATCGCAACACATAGACTTACCACAGGGGTTTTTTGGTTCTCTGTAAAGTTAGGATTATTCCCTTGGATGTTAAGAAGACTGGAATTTTTCCAGCAGCACTGGATATTTTTGAGTTGTTGTACCTTCTCAGACCCAGCTCTCCGAGCACGCAAAAGCACCTTTACTGCTTTTTCCCATCTGCCCTTCACACTCTCAATGAGGCACCCAGAAGCCTTCACTAAGCCGGTTATAATTCTCTGCTGCCTATCAGTCTCCACAAGAGTTAGGCAGTTGGTGTAAAGCCTGCTGCCTACCATGCTGACTAATGTTGTCTGATTGTTCCCTTGTACTCCCCCGTTGGTCCATCTGTACCCATCTGCTGCCTTTTGTCTTCTAATTACAGTGTAACCACTTTGGGGTAGGAGCCACCTTTCTGGTTAGCGTTCACACAGCTCCCTACAGAACAGAGTCCCAAGTCCATAACTGGGTGTTGGGGACAGCAGTGATGACACATAAGAGGTTACTGCATGTACGTGCAGCAAGGGGGAATGGTGACACTGCTCGCTGTGTGGCATGGGCAAGTCAGTTGAAAGAAAGCCCCAGACTAGAGCTCCTCAACCAGAACACAACCAAGGCAAGAGCAGTTGTCTCCCGTGGCTGGATGGTGTTGCCACATTAGTACACTGGGCACAGTCCTCAGGGTTGCCCTGTCCAAGGAGTCAGGTTGGCAACCCCAGTAAAGGTCAGATGGGTCCTATCACCCTCATCAGCTACACCAACACAAGAATGGTAGGAGGCATTCTAAATGTGGCCTGAACTTAATAAAGATCTCCAGATTTTCCAATATCTTATTTGCATTAGAGGACAAGGTCTCTCCAAGAAGCTGTCATTGTTTCAATGTAAGAATTCCCTCCGGTAACCAAGGAGTAGGGTCTGGTGGAGAAGAGCCAGAATATTTTTCTGCAGGCTCATGAATCATACAAATACACTCCAAAATTCAAGCAAACAAAGTCAGGAACCGCTTCAGTAAGAGGCAAAGAGAGCAAACAGCTTACACTGACATAATATATGGTGGTTAGGAGGAGACACCCAGCTAGTGTCCTCTTTGTTCAAAGAGATGGACTAGCTCATTATTGCAGGATGCAGTAATCTAATCTAATGGTCTGATATGATCAGTCAGCAAAGATACCATTTGATCAGCATGTCCACAAGATTTACGTAGGAGGCTTTTTCAGAAAGATTGTTCCATTTATCACCTGATAACGAAAGCTTTGTGTGGCACTTGCATCTGCCTTTCTCCTTAGGCGTCAGTGTAAGATTAACGTGGCCATAACTAGCCACAAACACATACAGTTGCATCCCGGACAACTGTGAGAAGCCAGGCCAAATCCCGACAGTGGGTGCAGCATAGGTGCACAAATAAAGCCATCTGGTTGTCTGATTGAATCAGGGTCATCAACAGAGCCATCAGATGTGACCTAGATCAGGTATCTAAGGGACACTCATTTGGGAGTGGGGTATCCATAAAATATGTATTCTTTGATGCAAGTCTGCTGTCTAATGAGAAGTAAGGGATTTAGGAAATTATGGTTTCTTAGAGAAATGTCCAGAAAGGGCACTTTATAAATAAGGGGGAAACTCATTTACAGACTCCCATTCTAATTTCAGCCATATGTGCTTAAATCCAGAAAGGTTCATCTGCCCTAAGTGAAGCTATATCCTTCTAAAATCTGGTTCTATGGGAACAGAAACAGTCACTAACGCTGAGTAGGTTTAAACAAACTCCTATGCCATTTCTCCTCAGGGACAATGAGTCATAAATCCCCATGTACACAGGGAAATTAGCAAAACAAGACTGATTGGCAAAAACAGTCCAATCTTGTCTCACCATAAAAGGAGTCTGTAGGATAAAAAACCCCACGATTCTGTGATTTCCTCTATGAAGTCCCAGGACATGCTGTCAAGGTGCCAAAAATGCGCACACAGAGCAGAACCTAACCACAGGCAATAACTTCTACCCCAGGGAGGCAAGCATACCTGTGCATGCATGTGTAAGCGATCAGAAAGGCTTGCTCAGGTGGGCACCAGACAACACAAGGAGGAAACTGTCTCAAACAATCTAGTCATCTTTCCAAGGGCAGGGGAAGGCCTTCAGAGAAGACGTTTGGATTTGTACAGCTGCAGTTTTCTCC
Organism: Psophia crepitans; assembly: GCA_013399095.1. NCBI lineage: Eukaryota > Metazoa > Chordata > Aves > Gruiformes > Psophiidae > Psophia > Psophia crepitans. Next base: position 22,427 of record VWZZ01000079.1, read on the forward strand.
TCACAACCCTACATTCTTGTTCCTCTCTTGTTTTTAAAAAACGTTCTTCAGAAAATGAAATTAAAAAATATAAATCCTTCCTTCTGCTAGGCAATTTAACAGGTGCATGATTCATATTGGTTCTTCATGGAGTGCCCTGTACCACACAGACCCTTACTAAAAGCCAAGAATATTGATCAGTCCTCTTCCTCCCTGCCCTGTTGCTTCTGCCGCTCAGACATTGCAGCACGCAAAGAAATAACAGTGAATATTCCATTTAATGCACAGAAAGACTTGAGACCAGGCCTGAAGGTTGCATCATCATCAAAAACTACAGCCTCTTCAGTGTCACCCCTCCAAAGCTGCAGACTGCAGGAGGCAGTAAGTGTCTCTATAAGGGCTTCTGTCTGCAGCCCTCCCCTCTAGCCTTCATGTACCAACTGCTGGCTTATACACAAAGTACATGGTACAAGCTTGCAGAAATTGTGTCCTCGCTGGACCAAGCTTGGAGTTTTTGCTGATCAGCTTGTCCAAAAAGAAGCCACCCACTTTTCCTATCAAATAAGTAATCTCTTGTGAGACACTCTTCAGGTTCATCTTGTTCATCTAATCACAGAAATGTAGGGTGGCAGAACACCACAAGAGATCACTTACTGCATCCACCAGCTCTGAGGCAGAACAAGATAGATATAGACCCCACACTGTTGGATATTTTTCTATGTGTCCTCCAGCAAATGAGCCTCACTAGCAAATGAGCCTCACCATGTCTCACCATGCTAACAACTAGACAGCTCCCTACATACTTAACTGAAATCTTTCTGCTTGAAAATTTAGCAGATATCTTCTTCGTTCTGCTTACAGTGGACATGAAAAGCAAGTGACCATAATGTCCTTTTTCCAACAACGATTTAGACGTCCAAAGACTTATCTTGCTCTCCTTCCTGTTTTTTAGATAAAATAGACCTCATTTTCACATTTTTCTTTTCTTGATTCTTCTTTCCTTTCTGTAGCTCCTTCCCAAGGGAAGCTACATCCCAAGGAAACCCTTCCCAAGCATGGGTGAGCATAACATGGCTCCGGCCCAAGCAGGGGACAGGGTCACAGCAGTTCGCAAACTCACCTTATGTGGACTGCAATCCAGGCTGAACACATCTCTGGGAAGCCCACACAGCAGCGAGTAGTGGGACTGTTTTTCACCCTGTTGCAGCATTAGGAGGTACTGGAAGTCTGCAGTCACTGAGGCAGGTGACAGCATGTCACAGCAAATGGTCCCATTCCCAGGGAGCACTAATGGTGTAGGGGAAGAGGCTAAGAGCAGCCTGTCTGTGAATTTGTAATCATGGCCACACCAATGGCTAGAGGAAGCAGAACAGATGCTGCTAATTGATTTTCAGGAGTTCAAAAGTCAAACACTGATGATTATAGGAGCAGCAGCAGGCAAACCTTTTATCTGCTGAGGGGGCTGAGGGTTGATGGGGGCAGAGGATTAGCACATCCAGCAGGAAGAATGAGTCTTTCAGCATAAGTTTCCCATCTGTCCTCCTCTAAGATGGCGTGTTGTGGCACCCTGACCAAAGCCATCACCTGGGCCTTTGCTCATCCTGCCAGAAGCAGGAGCTACTGGAGCATGCATGGTAAGAGACACCCTAGGGAACCTGCAAAGCAAAGGGCTCTGTGGGGTGGCACAAGAGGTTGCTGTCATGAACCACATGGAAAGGTGCTCTGAATCCCCAGTGACACACCTAAGGGAAGAGGCAGAGATGCATCAGCAAAAGGGAGAGGCTGAGAACAACCTCATGATAGAAGAGATGCAAAACTCACTAGAAATTAGAGAAAGAATCCCAAAGAAGGCCTCAGAGACAGTACAATTTGTGTCATACCCAGGTTTGCAGGGGTAAAGTGAGGCAGCGGACAGGAGGAGCTGGGAGCTAATGGGACAGGACTGCTGTGCCCTGCCTCAGCAGGGAAGGTGGATGTGAGCAAGAGCTAGATAGCAGCACTAGCAGCTCATGAAGGGATCATGAACCCAGAAATAAGACTTCATCATATGTGGGATTATAGGAGAGCAGAGAAGAAAGGCAACCAGCAACGTAAAGAAAAAGCCTGGGTGAAAACCTCCCACACAAAATATCACAAGCCACAGACACAAAACCTAGTGTAGTACAGAGCCTTTGGCTCACCTTGCGAGACCTCTGTCCCCAGCTCATCGCTGCACTGAGGCAAGGCCCTTCATGGGGCATAAGGGTGGACCTTCTTCACCACCTTCATCTGCATACCTGCCCCTCTATGACAAATACAACAGGGGCATCTAGGCACCCAAAACACACCTAGGCTGTCTGGCCAGTGAAGCAAAGAGCTCTACTAAATAGCTAATTAAAAGGTAGTGAGGGAAGGTGTGTAGCATTCTGCCTCTAAGGAGCAGAGAACAGAGAAGTGAATGAAAGGCAGCACATTTGCTTGTCACAAGAGGAATTGTTACTCATGACTACAAGAGCCGAAGAGCTCAGGTTACTGCCCCTTTCCAGAAAATGGTTGCTCTATGTGTTCTTTCATGTTTGTCAGCCCTGTGAGGCTTCAGTCTGTCTGAAGCACACAGAAGGAGATTTATCATCATCAGAGTTGGGGGAAAGCTGTAAATTTTCTGGAAAATCAATTCCTGTTCTGAAATAACTAGGGAGATTTTGCAGATATTTCTTCTCAAATTGGGATGAAAAATCAAAATCTCAAAAAAAATTCACAGACCTAAACTCCTGAAACAGTTCAGTCACTGTCTGTACCTTTGCTGCTCAGAAAATGGAAGGCTTCACACCTATTTTATAACATTTCTTTATATATATATATATACCCCCTATGAGACATACTCCTCACAATCTATTTGCCATCTTTCAAGAAACAACTGCACCAAACCAGAGGAGACTAATAAAAATGATCAGAGGACTAGAAAAAATGACCTACCAGGAGAGCCTGAACAAATTCTTGTTTAATCTACAGCAGAGACGACTGGGAGACAACATGATAGAAGCCTTCAAACATACATAGGGAAGATAAAAAGAGGAGGAGAATAAACAATTCTCTGTGTCCACTAGGGAGATGCCAAGTAGTAATGGACTTAAACTGCAGTCAGGGAAATCTAGGTTAGACATTAGAAAAACTTTCCAGGGTAAGGAGAAAGAAGCCATGGAAGAGATTGCCTCACGATTTCATGGAGTTTCTAGCTTCGAAGGACTCTCAGAACAGGTGAGACAAACATCTGTCAGGAATAATTTCAGCCTCCCTTGGGCACAGGGAGGGACTAAGTGACCTCCTGATGTTCCTTCCAGGCACAGCGTCTGATTATGGGTAATAGCGTGCAGCAATGTAATTAAAGACTGAGCTATAGTGAATGCACGCAAGTGGACTGAATCAGTGTTTCCCATGCAGCCTTTCATCTCTCATCTCCTACTGCCTGAGTGTTTGACTTGGAAACTCTCCTGCGCTTTGCGCAGTTTCTTCTGTATATTGCCTAGAAGTTGCCAAGACAAAGCACCTTGCTAATATAGCAAAAAATAGTGAGAGTTTGGATGATTTTACACCACAAAGTAATGCACTTACAAAGGTATTGGGATTGTGTGATAATAATATATGAATAATTTATGGCTTGTACTGTGGCACTGCCTGGGAGCTGCTGTTAAGGGCCAGTAGTCTGCTTTGGCTGACTCCTGCAAACATGGAGCAAAATGATGATCTTTGCCACAAAGAGCTCTGTTTCACCCTTATATTTTAATGTTTACATTTTTGCTGAATGGAGAAAATTAAGAATGAGTATGAGGTTCCAGGTGTGAAAGTTATCTGCCTGTGATCAGAGCATGTTGGAGATAACTTCTGCATTTTCCAGGAAGAACCTGCCAGTGTAAAATTCAAACACCTTGGAGTTCAATTATAATAATCCGATCTTCCCACTGAGCGATACACCCACTTCAAGGTAAAACATCTGTGTTCAGGAAGCACTATGGGCTTCTCCTACCACTAATACCATAGTTCATCATAGTCTCATTTCAATCCAGCCTCAGATCCTATTGGAATGAAGAACTGCTCTGGTTTAATGGATGCCAAGTAATCCCCACAGGCAGAGAGGCTCAGGCAGCCCCAGGTCTAACGCCAACACTGCAGCTCCCAAGAATCGCTTCAACTAACTGTCTGGTTCATCTGAGAGACCACAGATACGCTCTCTGAGACCGAACAACCCCTGAGCCCTCACTGAGGGTGTAACAGGGCAATGCGTGTGAGAAGCAGGATAAAAACAGAACTGTGTTTAGTTGTGCCTCCCCAGAGCCTGCAAAGCATTCCAGCAACAGATTCCCCATAGCTGGCCCTGCTAATAATCCCTACCAGGATTCATGCTGCTACTGCTGCATGTTCCTGCTCTGACAATTGAATTTTGCTTTGTGAGAACAAATTCGGTGCCAGCTAGGAACAAATCCTCCTGGACTTGGCCTGGTAAACTTTAGCGAAGCTATGTGATGGCCAGAGCTTGACGTGAGGTCTCTGCAGCCCAAGTCTTGCCTTCACACCCCTTGAGCAGCCAGCCTGCCTCCAAACACATCCAAGGGTTGTCCACAGATGCTGATGCCATGCCATACATTTCCTCATGCTCCTGTCCCACTGACACCTCTGCTGACTCTCTCAGACCATAGACTCTCATCTGGTTTGCATAGTGCCAAGACCATGAGGTAGATGGGTCTTCCTGGAAACCAGGCACAAGCTGGGGCCTTTCTCCCTCCTCCCAAACTCCTTCAGCTACTGAAAGATCTTAGTGCCTGGCAGGCTCTAATGCAATGGCTATTCTGCCTCCTTCAAAAGTTGTTCCTCCAGCCCACTTCTAAATGCACTTCTCCTGACAGCCCCCTACTTCATTCTAATTTCCCCATGAATTTCTTCCTGGCTTTGAATAGAATAGAATAGAATAGAATAGAATAGAATAGAATAGAATAGAATAGAATAGAATAGAATCATTAAGGTTGGAAGAGACCTCAAGGATCATATAGTCCAACCATCCCCCCACCACCTATTACCCACTAAACCACGTCCCTAAGTACCACATCCAACCTTTCTTTAAACACCCTCAGGGATGGTGACTCCACCACCTCCCTGGGCAACCTGTTCCAGTGCCCGACCACCCTTTCCGAGAAGAATTTTCTCCTCATCTCCAACCTGAACCTTCCCTGGTGCAACTTGCAGCCATTTCCCCTTGTCCTGTCACTAGTTATCTGCGAGAAGAGGCCCACCCCCAGCTCGCCACAACTTCCTTTCAGGTAGTTGTAGAGGGCAATAAGGTCTGCCCTGAGCCTCCTCTTCTCCAGACTAAACAAGCCCAGTTCCTTCAGCCGCTCCTTATAAGACCTGTGCTCCAGCCCCTTCACCAGTTTCATTGCCCTTTGGCCATACAGGCCACTTTGAAGTCCACATAAGGAACAAGCAGCCAAGGAGAGAAGGCTTTTCTCTGCCTGGTGGGGCAAAGGGGCATTTTTCTAAGCCGTACACATGATCACATCCAGATCAAGCTCTGCTTCATATCTATTGAGTGCGCTGCTGAATTCTTCCTTTCGCTCTGACTTCTCACCCCCATCACTTTTTTATCTTATTTTCTTAACCCTCAAACTACCACCTCTACTTCAATTCAAACCCTTTGGGAGTGCTTGTTTAGAGCCTGGACCACTGACATTTATGTGGGAGGTGAAATGAACCAAAGCTTTGCACTAACACAGAAAACTACACCATTTCTAAAATGGTGCTTTGGGTTACATGCAAATTATTCAGAAATATGCAAATTTGGATCTTTGAACAACTCGATATGATCTCACGTACACATCCTACTTAATGCACCATCCCATTGCAAATGACGGTGGCCAGATATATCAAACACAGTTAACACTGGCATATATTACTAAGTGTGGCTGTAGCTCAATCACAGTCGTTTAGCACACAGAACTTCACTGCCTCCAAGCCATGCAGAGAAATATTTTCGGTCTCTGCCACTGAAACCCACGGCACAGAGGTCTCTTCTCTGAAAGGCAGGAAAACCTATGTTCAGAGGTTACAGAAGGAAAGCTGATAATTTTTTTAAGCACACTAATGGAAGAATGTAATGCCATCCTGCATGGAGAAGACAGCAGTCTGGGTATTAGAGATACCAGTGGTCCAGGATGCAAAGCGGAGATTGTCAGCCCTTGATAAGAAGTACAGAAAGATGTGAGGGATTTTTCACCTAGAGCCTTCCTCCATCCTCCTCCTCCCTGACACAGTTTGAGAATTACCAAACATGTCCTACCCTCTCCCACTTCCTCTCCTTGGTCAGAAGGATGATCACCAGCTTGGGATGCATCTGGTATCCGTCCTCACTAAACGACAAATTCCTGCCTTCAAAGGTGACGTTGATCAGGTACCTGCAGGAGAGAGGAAAGAGCAAGAACAATGTTAACGCTTAGGAATCAAACCTGAAACGAGAGACTGCCCCCCACCCTATAGCTTATGGCAGGTGGCAGGAGCACAGTGTAGACAGTGTTATGAAGCTGGGGACAGCAAAGGACAATCCAAGAGGAACAGAGTGGGGGAAGCAGAACAATTCCTCCAGGAACTGGGACAAACAGGCAAGGCAAGGCAATTGTCCCCATTTTGTGACTGGAATAGGGAAGCAATGTCCCATGTTTGCTCTCAATGAATTCCTGAAAGTAGGACTAAGAGTCACATGCAAACATGTGTGGCCACAGTCCTTGATTTCCCTTTATCCCAGAGGGCAGAAGAATCCATAGCAATTATCTGTGTAAACACGCTCCACAGCCTACACTTTGCTCACTTTCCAAAGGGGATTTCACATGTCATTTGAGGACAGCGATGGCATGCAGGTGAAGCAGTGGAGACAGCCTGCCTCCAGCCCAAACATCAAGGCAATGATAAGGAAGCTGCAGAAAGCAGAGAAAGGAGCAGCACAAGAAGATCTGTCCCTGTCAGAGTCAGCACACCTCACAGGGCCCAAAGTAATCCTCTGAAGGAGCTTAGGAATAGGGACAGTGGATGTGGAGATAGTCCAGTGAAAGTCCTTTTCCCTAGGGACAGAGCCATGCCTATACCCAGCAAGTTCCAACTAAAGGGTGATGAGCCCTGCACATCCCTGCAGCCAACATTAATGATTCTCTTTGTCTGGAAAGGCCCCGACACTTCTGCGCAAGGCACCCCCCTTTGGGGCATCTCATGTCAGCTGTACAAACGGACTATTAAACAGTCCGGGCTTCAATCTTATTTATCCTAAGGCCTCTTCACTCAGCTCTGGCAGTGGGGACGACCTTTAAGTGGACTGAGATTACAGCTACACTCATTTCAGGCCTTGCTGCATCAAGAAAGCCTGTTAAAGTGGTGTTCCTGTAAATGAGAATCAGGTCTATTGTTTTCTTAACTGTCATGCCATCTGAAATGACACTGTGGGGAAGAGGAGGAGGCAAATACACATTTCACAGTTCAGTGGCTTATATGACATCTCTGTGGCTCTCTGACAGTTTCCTCTGTTCATATATTTCACTTCAACTCACAGTCCTGTTGTATGAAGTAGATTTTGCCTTTATACACCTGCTCTGGCACCAATAACATCACATCTCCATGAGAGGCAGAGGGGACCGAGCTGCCTGCAGGTCTAGCCCCAGGACTCTGCCCTCCCGTGCTTTGCCCAGTTCTCTTATAAATTACACAAGCAACATTTCCATTACAGATGTGAGAGGTTCTTCTGTTCTATTACACCATAACACCAGGACATGTTTCCTGATATTCAGCTTCAGTCTGTCCTTTCTGAACTCAATTTGAACCAATTTCAAGAAAAAAAAGAAAAAAAATAATCAGTTCTTTCAGTGGGTTCACACTTTCCCACTATCCGCACACAGAGAACTCCCTGCTAATTTAATGAAAGCATTGGTAACAGGGAAACTTCTTCAAACAAATAAAAAAGCAGGTCATGATTTTAGCTTCTTCATTTTCACAGACTTTTTTGTCCTAACTCCATTAATCAACCAAACTCATCCACTAATTCCCCATTACTAAGTGCAATCAGCAATTATGTTTACTTCTAAAGGAAATTCCATATTTGCTCCATGTTGTGACCTTCAGGGGACGTGCACAGAGTAAGAAACACAGCCATAAGGGACCCCAGCATGAGGCATTTGCAACAGGACAATTTTCAAAGGCAGACTATTGATTATTTTCCAAAAGCCTGACCCATTCAGCACCCAAACACTGACAGATCCCCAAAACACCAGCCATGTGGAAACTCTTAACACATAATTGTTTGCAGTGGTGTAAAAGATCCCATGTCAGGACCACATAGGTTCTTTTTCTGGCATTTTTTTCCCAGCTGTTTGCATTGCTCTGGTACCGAGGAATGCCAGGCACAGACCATCACCAGGTATGTGCAGCCTACAAGACCTGTGTAAGGTTCTGGTGGTAGGAAAGACCTTCCAGTGAACCAAGTTTATAACCACATCCATTTCATGACTTCTCTGCACTGGCCACTGCAGAAAAGGCAAAGCAAGGCTCCAAGAAGATGAGGATGCTGTTAGCCTGATGGGAGTTGCAGCTTTATATGTCAGTAGTTAGAAAGCAGTGCCAATATCTAGTTAAACAAAGCAATATTAAACAGTTCTCATCCTCTTTCCCCTCCCACGTCTACGCACCTGAGAATGATGCCACTATGGGAATCTCCCTTGCACAGCCTGACAAGAAGAGTTCACAGAAATCAGCAACAGATATGACACAAGTGGGTGTAATTTCTGTTCGTTTTCCACTGTAAAGATTAGAACCACTAATAATAATCAAGGAGGGATCATCAGCAACTCCAGTCCTCGGAGCTGCCTTGAGATTTACACTTAAAGCAGCACTAAAATCCCTCGCTTCGCACCTTAATGACTGAAATTAGTCTCCAAATTTGGCACAATAACTCTTCAGAGGGTTTTCTCTTGAACCCATTAGCAACATGTTTACCAAAGTTTTCAGGAAGAGTGCAGAAGCTTTCCCTGCACTCCTGCAGCTTTCTGGATCCTGTCACCTAGACAGGGATGCAGGGTAAGAGTGGCACCTTGGGCACGGTGGGGCTTGCTCAGGTGCACTGGGCAAGGGGACACCTGCAAGACAAAGCGTCAGGGCCTGAAGGACTCCGTGGCAGGCCAAGTCAGCAGCTTGCTGCAAGGCAGCTACACTCGAGTGGCTGTGCCCTCCATCCCTACCGCAACAAGAGTCATCGCCTTCAGCAGCAGCACTGCGCTGGTATGCCAGCACTACTGCTGCCTGCTCTGGCCAGGGGGATTTGTTTCCTGCCTGCAGACTACACACAGCCCAGTCCCCAAATAAGAAGCCAGGAGGCTGTGGATTCCCTGGCATGTCTGCACGGAGCCAGCAGCTGCAACAGGGGTACAACGTGAGGGCAGCAGGCTGTGCACGCAGGTGAGGTAACCCAAGATGAAACTGTGCCTGTAAAGGGCTTAATCCATCATTCCCTGGATGTTTTGGACTCCAAGATGGAAAAAGAAGGGGGGGGCAGAGAGGAGGGGCAGACACAGGTAATTTAATTTAATTTGTTAGAAACACCTTTCAGCAAAGAATTTTGCTTATGTGGGCATTTCTAGGGCTGCTAGATGCAGGCACAGAAGGGTCAAGCCCTTCCCCAACCCAGTGGAGATGCAGCAGCCTCAATGCCCAGGCTCAGCCAGGTGGGAGTAAAACACACACAGCACTGTGGAAACAGGCTGACATTGTGAGCCCCGTGGCATGGATGAGCAGGCAGGAACAAAGAAGGAAGTGACATGTCCTTGGGCACAAAGCAAGTCAGACTAGGGGGGACCCAACTCCCCATCCTGTGCTCTCACCATTAGGTATCATCATCCATCCTAGATGTGAGGCTGACAGCCCTGCAAGCTAATGGAGAGTGTTTCTAAGGTTGGTTGGCACAGGAAATAGAGCATTAAAACCACATCAGATGGCCAATTTAGGACCAGTGGAGAGATGATGACATTTTAAACGGTTTCAGCTAGTGATGGGGAAAGCCTGGAGAGGCAAATGTGGCAGGCAGAGGGGACGTGGGGGCAGACAGAGAGGGTGTTAACCAAATTTTTCTCTGCCCCAGAGACAGCTCTGAAGGAGATGCGTTTGAAATCAGCACTAACCACTCCTACTTCTGCCTCCAGTGCCTTCATGGGAATCAGCTCCCCCTGAAGCTGCTGATTGGGTGGGCAAATTTGGGCAATGCCCTGGTTCAGTCCATCACACTCCCCGCCTCACGTGCGCGTGTGCACGCACGCACACACACACAGACACTCCCCTGCACCCTGTCAGTGCTTGTTACGCTTCAGTGAGACAAGTGGTGTGTCTGAAATGGCATGATTATCCCAACATCGACCGCTTCCCTGAATGAGACAGGCCACACAAATAAAACAGCCTCCCCACCATCAGCATGGGGGACTCGTCTCAGCACTCCAGCACACAAGGGCAAAACAGGGTGTAGGTGGAAAGGGGGGAAGGAAAGGCTATGGGATACCTCAGCTGGAGCCGGTCTGCAAAGCAAAAGGTGGGTGGAGTTTGATGCAGGATAACGGGGTTGCAGAGTACCGTCAGACTCTTTGGAAACTCACTGTAGTGTGAAATACTGAGGCCGGTTCAGCAGCATAACAGCAGTGAGACGAAGGCGTGCATGGCCTGCAGAATCTACATGGTAAAATACCCTTTTTCTTTCCCCTAGAGACAGCATTAAAAACCCACCAGCCAGAGGTACCAGGGACAGGTGTATCTGCCTGCCCAGACCCGCCTCATGTCCAGGAAAGAGCAAAGACAAGTGCATTACTGCATCTCAGCACAAGTGCCCACAGCTCCAAACCATGGTACCTCGCCCAGCCCCAGCAAGCCCTGCCCAGCCTGGGCTGATGCAAACAGCCTTGACAGAGTGCATCAGTCCTGCCCTCCAGCAGGTCCTGCCCACCCCGCAAGCCTGCTCCTGGGCAAGCACGGACAGACAGAAAGGGGGGGTGGACTCCAAGGACCAATGTATTTATCTACAAATTGTAAATCTGACCTTCAAGTGCTAACAAATTGACAAATAAAGGCTTAACCTGCACTAACTATGCTGTTAATAGCTTCTGCTCTCATCTGAGAGACTGAAGTAGTATAGAATTTTTTTCATGAGAAAACTGCAACTGATCCCTCTGACTTCTGATTTAAACCACCATTCTCCAAACCCATGGGAAGCTTAAAATAATACAGATAATTTTTCTCCATACCATTGCTCGACATTTCCATGGCTGCCTCTGCCTCAGAGGACAGGCAATACATGCACGACAGCCATTCAGACCCAGCTGCAAGTGCGTGAGGTCTCCAGAGAGAACGCAGTCTCCATGGGATACCAAACAAAATTGCTCACCCCCAAAAAGATGAAAATGGGCTCTGCCTGGCTCTTTGATCAAACTTCCCCATGGCTGGTACTGACCCTGGCTGAGCCTTTCAGAGGCTCTTCCATCGCTCGCTGCCCTGCGATACCCCAGGTTCCTGCACTGTCTCACGCTCCTGCGGTGGCAATGGCTTGTGGAGTTGTGAAAGGCGGGCACATCTGGCTATGTCTGTGTAACATCTGTCCAGTGTCAGGTACAATTTACAGCAAAAGGATTCCATGCAAAGGGCATGAGCGCAGCTGATTTTACATAACAAGGGGCATGGACTCTGTTCTTTCTGCTATCATGAAGAAGAAAAACAAAACAAGATAGGAAAAAATAGAAGCAACCACTGAATAGGAAAATTAAATCTTAAAGGAACAGTATTTTACTCTTCGTCATTTGCTCCTTTCTCCTGCACTGTCAGTGCTACCACTGAATCTGGGGAGATGCGCTGCAAGAAAGAAAGCGAGTGTTGAAAAGAGACCAACCAAATTCCAAATTGTGCAGGCATCCTGCACCAGAAAACCTGGCCCGGCTACAGCCATTTTATACTACTGGGAACCAGCTTGACCAGCAGGTTTAGAAAAATGCCCGGAGCTCAAGATTGTTTTCATTAAGCAAAGAGGTTAGGAGAGCATCTAGATTAGGAAATATCCCTCAGGCTAAAAGATAACAAAGATATATGAGATTAATTTGGTTTCTCCCTGCTGTCCACACCTTTTTAAAAGACGAGAGGGCAGATACTGGGCTGGAATAAATCAGTGATATTCAGCTGACATCTGTAGAGTGATACTGTTTGATCTGCTGAGATTCTGGCCCCTCACCCCCCCTCACCTCGAGGAAGATGAATTTTCTTGGTGTTTGATCCTGGCCTGTAAAATCCACATTTCTGATGGAAGAGAAATTTCTACTGATTTGTCCTTGCTGTTTCTCGATCATATTCAGCAAAGCTGTTTAGAAAACAATGTACCTGTGTGCTGAGACTTCCAAGTGACAGCTCCGATATACAGTGGAAGGATGAATCTTTTCCATCACTCCCTCTCTTCATCATTAAAAAATGGTACTTCCATTTTATTTCCCATTTCTTCTATTCACCTACCATGAATTTGTCATTTCAGAAAGACTCTGAGCTGACAGTTCCTGGGGACTGAGGATATATCTATCCTTAGAGAACGTAGGGAGGCAGAGCAATGGCAGGGCCGCTTTCCTACATGCATTGCTTGATCCTAATGAGATGGGACCATTCCTGAGAACAAGAGGCAAAGCTCACTTTCCACAGCCTGTGCAGTCCCCACCCTGCATCCTGAAAACATAAAAGGAAACTCAAACATCGCAGCACAGGGTTTTGCACCATGGACAGATGTCCATCAGGAAGCTGCCAGGGGCAGGACTCATTGCACAGGGTCACCAAACTACCCCTCATCCTGATGGGGAACATGGGGTCAGCTCCAACCTGGGGCAGAAATGACAGGTGAAACACTGCTCAGTGAGCTTCTGAGCTTCCACAATAACTTTTTTTTCCATATACCTAACACCACCTAGGACCTGATCTCCCATGTGCTTTTGGTCCTACGCAGTCATTGTCTTTGATAGAAAATGAAAAAGAGGTGCTGCCATTCACATCTACAGGCACTTTACACTGCATTTGCCCAGGTGCCACTCACAGTAGGAAGACCAGACTGTGAAAGCCAGGTCATTTGTAGGAAACTTAGGTATAAATTAGGATGAGGTGACCTGTTTATGGAAAAAAGGGCAGGATAAATCTTGATTTTGCCCCATCTGCTATGTTGGTTACGGTAATATCTTGAAAAACCAACTAAAGCCAAATTTTTTCACACACATCCTGACTGACCTATTTTCACAAATGCCAGAGACAGGAAAAATTACCTATCAAAACCACTTTTTAAATGGGAAAGAGGGATAAGAAAGAACATTTTCTCATGAGGAGGTCAACATTTTGTCAGAAAGAAAAAGATGCATAAGATCTGAAAACTGTAATGACATTGGACAGAAAACGAAGCTTCTGGCATAGTTGTGCTCCCGCACATTCTGGTCTGTTGCGTGACACCTTCTACCCTTTATTTTATGGATAAGAGCCCCCGTTGAAATACATCTGTAATGCGCCACCCTGAAAGAGTCCTACACAAGGAACAGCATCACCTCAACTGGGGAAAGGATACAACTGGAGATTTAGTCCATCCAAGTTTTATGAAGGAGAAAGAGGAATATGAAAATCCCATGCTCCTAATCACAAGAGACAGCAAATAGAATTTCCATGGCAAAATAGTCCATTTTAAACCCTAAATATTTGATTTACAACTTGTCTTTCAAAATTATATTTTTTGATGGGAAATGGACACGGTCCTAACTAACTTGAGAATATACCTCTACATCTTCTGGCTTCACTGGATATGAAACAGAAACAAGGAAAAATGTTCTCAGAGCTTACTCTGGTTAAAGCTGGAAATATCTATAAATCTCGTAGGAAATCAGTCTATTCTCAGAAAGTTTTTTGGGTTTTTTTAATGCAAAAAGCTTTGATAAAAACAAATATACTTTTGAATTGACTCACCAAACCTTTAAATAATAGAGAATAGCTAATAGAAAAATAGCTTTAGGGTCAAAATTGTTACAGTGACTGGATAAAATAAAAACTAACTCTTCAGTCCAAAATTGGATCAAGTTGCAAAGCTTTACTGAGTTAATAAATTCCTGCCAATTACTTTTTTAAAGTACTGGTTTTTATTTCTATGTCTTTCCATCCTTCCTAATTCATTAGGAACAGATAACATATCACTTTTCTCCAAAGAAAAAATAGTCTTCAAGGTACTTCTCCCATTTGAGTGGACTAAAAATCTGCTTAAATGGGGCAGTAAAATCACAGAAAATTACATTTGTCAGAACAACTGACAATGGGTCATAATTATGTCTTGGCATCCACCTAACAGGTCACTGATGGAAGCCATACCACTAAGAACAGGCAAATACTGAAAGGTTAAGCAATGTCCTTCAGATCTGTTTATCTGTCTTAGGGCACAGTCACACAAACATTGATAGGACAAGCAGTCACAGAACAGAAGTTAAATGAAGCTCTTCACAGTGATTTTTCACCCAGGATGATGTTTTTCAAGCTCTGTCAATTTGCAGAGCCTTAAAAAATATTCCAAACTACTGTCCCCATACAGTGAATTTAATCCCACTAACAGCAGCCTTACTTTTCTTAATTATTTTTGCACATCCATTAGAAATCTCCTGTGGACTCACATGGCTGTGGACCATAGCTTAAAACAACTGGCCAAGTAGATATGTGTGTCAACTGCCCCTTTGGTCTCCTGAAGGTGGCTGGTGTGTTGGGAGTCATCAGCACGTTTCAGTATTTACCCAGCACTCATTCCATCTTCTGCCCTGGGACCAAGACCAGCAAGCAGGTGAGCATACCAGTTTTCCTCTAGAGCTTTCAGCACTTTGTTGCTTGTGGAAAACCACTCAAATCTGCCAGAAAGGTCCCTCTCACCACCGCCAGAAGCCAGCCAAAGCTAAACTAGCTGGAGAGATTGAAATAAATCCCTTTGTTACATTCTCTGAAACAGCAGACTAACTTAACTTTTTCAATGCATCAAGAAAACCACAAGTGATTTTTGGGGTTATTCAATGTTTATCAAGTGTTGAAAGCACTCACACATTTGCAAGGGCCGCGAATTGGCAGCGCTCACGGGAGCAGAGCCATTGCCTGCAAGGAGACTCGGTCCAAGAAGTGTGACTGGATTTTCCTGGGTCTGTAGCTGTTCAGCCAAGATGGCACCCTATCACTTTCCATCTTCCCCTATCGCATCTCCATGGGGAGATCGATTAAAACAAACAAACCAACAATCACTCCCATCGGTAACCGTGTGGGGGTCTGGAGGCTGCTACTCCTTCACCAGAGGAGCCGCTCTCTCTCCACTGCTGCTCCCTCTCCCTTCTCCCTCTTTCTCTGCTTCTGTGGGTTGATGTTTCCATGGAAACGTGTTCTTTAGTGCCGCTGAAATTACATTGCATTTAAAGCATTAACCCTTCCTTGAGCTGAGGAAGGTCTCAGAACAATTAGGGTTCTTTTTTTTTTTTTTTTCCCCTGTTCTTTCCCCCTTCCCT
>VWZZ01000079.1:37979-62408 GCA_013399095.1 Psophia crepitans
GTTCCTTCCCCCTCCCCTTTAAACTTCCTTGCAATTTTTTTCCTTGAAGCATTAGGAAACCCTTGTTCTTCCCGAGAAGACCTCCCAGCTAGCATTTGTCTGACAAGGGGCACAGGATGCATCACCTGTGGGGTAGTGTCTAATTTAAGATTTCTTTTTTCTTTTTTTTTTCCTACACAAAACCCTTAACTCATTTGTCTCCACACTACAGGCATAGTGGGAGAAATGCTGCAGTAGCAAAGAAAGTGAAGAGCAAGACAGAGAGAGAAGCAAGCAAGCCACGAGCTGGCACATATGGAGAATGCAGCTCCAGTTAATACCAGAGCTGAACCCCTTGTAGCCCTGCACTGAGCAGCAGCTTCTTCATTGCAAAGTGCCATAATCGCAGACCTTGCCACTCCTTCTCAAGCCTGCCTCCTCTTCCTCTTCACAATCATGTCTGTAATTAGTCACTCTTGTTTTCTCTTGCAGTTAGGTCTCCAAATGTTACTGCAACACTTGCTGCAATCAGTACCCTCCTCTCCACCAGCACCCTTCCCTGTGCTGCTGTTTCTCCACCCAAACTGCCACCTCTGCCACCCTTCCCGTTGGACGTCTATTGCCAGCCACCACCTTCATCAGCGCTTTCAACGCAGCC
Organism: Psophia crepitans; assembly: GCA_013399095.1. Taxonomy (NCBI): domain Eukaryota; kingdom Metazoa; phylum Chordata; class Aves; order Gruiformes; family Psophiidae; genus Psophia; species Psophia crepitans. Next base: position 38,617 of record VWZZ01000079.1, read on the forward strand.
ATTGCTAGGGCGCTGATGCCTTCATTGCTGCCAGATCAACCGCACAAACACTGGCACCCTCTGTGCTCCCACTACGGCCAACAGAGCTCTGAAAACCAAGGACACCAGGTCCCAACTTAAAAATTACTTTGCAAATCCTCAGCTCCCAGTCTTTACTTATCCCCACCCCAGCCACAGTCATGTGTGCTCTTCTTCCACTGACATCATCCCTTTTTCAAACACTGGAAAAATGTAAAAGAGAGATTAATACCAAGAATCTCCTTCCAGTCTTTCCCTACACTCAGGCATACCTCCTTTCTGCCTCAAAGTACCATGACTTGGTAGCTTGCAAACCCCTTTCATTACCTCTACCTGCATAGCTACAGGGTCCATATTCCCTTGCACCATCTATTTTGGGTTTCCCAACACACACTGAATGCTTCAAGCATATCTCACCATTCTCAGCTCTTGCCCCAAAAGTCACAGTGTGAAGCCTCCTGCTTCGAGCTGGGTGCATATGTAGTGCCGTGAGGATGGATCAGTGTGGGAGGAAGATGCTATTCTGAAATGAATGATAAATATGGATAATAAACTCAGCCTAAGTCTTCTCTGCCTGTCTCTAGTGGGTTCCCAGTATGGGAGATAGAAATATCATGGGTACATTTTGAACACGGCTGGGAATACTGCCAAAGTCCTACTCAGAGTTCACACATTTACATCATTTATATCACATCCGACTTGTGCCTTGTATTATTAACTTTGTAGAGTGTTTTGTGATGTAGTTTGTAGTCCAGGCTCTGTTAAATAAAGTCACCCACTCCCTCTCTGTTCCTTTTGGTAAGAAAGAGAAAGTGATGTCTGGGGCTACGCAAGGTCTTGCTAAGCACAAGGAGGGCAACTGTCTGCTGATACGGTCAGTACACTCCTACATTCTTATACAGTGCTCTGGAAAACCTTTTGGGATTCATCCCTGGGGGCCTGAAAGGTGCAAAAAGAAAGGAAATATTTGCAATATGTCAGCGATTCAAGTTCTATCCCAGATTGGTAGTGACTGACGATTTTTTTCTCTGCTGCTGGCTGTTTAGGAGCCTCTGTGAAACACGTGGATGGGGTCCACCTGACAGGTGCCCAACATGGCACTGCAATTGCTCAGGCTTCTTCCTCATCAGTGGCAGAAAAGAGGTTGAAGACAGAAGGAGACAAACAACCCAGGGCATGGGACTGAAGAAATTATGTTCATCTAGAACAGAATAAAGGCATAGCAACAAGGAAAGAGGTAGAGCATTGCTGACGGATCAGGCTTTTTGCTTTCTACAGGACAGACCGGTCTTTGGCAGCTGAAAATCCATCACCTTCCAGGAATTCACGCAAAAGAAGAGGAGCTACAATGACCCAGCACAGTGACTTTATGGTTTTGTAAATCAATACTTTTTCCAACAGCCTGAAAAGACTCCAGGTTATACTCCATCACCTACTCCACACGCCCAATTTAGACTCTGTGACTATTACAGCATCTGAGGCCAGGCGAGCAGCAAGTGACTCAGAAGCCTGGTACACACAGACAATGGGGAGAGGTAACCACAATGCGTAGGTTAGGTGTCTGCAGCAGGCCGCCTGAATGTCGTTGCCTATATAAAACAGAAACAAAACATACATCCTCAATGTCTCCTGAACAAGAAAAGAGACAGAAGGACTCAACTTCACCCCATGTTGCTGCATCTCCAGTGAAGTAAATGTGCCATTTTACTCTAGAGCCGCATTCGATCTTGAATTACTCCTCTGCTTCTTCGACGGGAAAAGGTCAGTTTAAAGAAGCCTCAGGCACGATGCTAACATTGCATTCAATAAAAGACTCTCAGGAGGTCTGAAATAAGTACAAGGTCCAAATTTGGGATATATTATCTGAATCCTTTCCCTTCTCCCCCCTGAACAGTCAGAGTGGAAAATTTCCCAATAATATTTCTTTGCTCAGGAGACTTCTAGGCCTCCTTGGACCTAGAAATACTGTGAATAAGGTCTTCCAACATACATCAGAGGATCCCAGGCCACAGTGCCCATTGCGGGAAGCCTGAACAAAGTGCAGACGGAAACAGCAAGTGTGCTGGGAGTGAGACCAGAACATTTCCATGGAGAGTGCAGCAGAGAATCAATTCCCACATCTATTATCATATCAGAGCTCCTTCCAGTTCAACCAGCTCTGCTACCCAGAGCAGCAAAGCTATCAGAGCATCCCAATGCTTTTCAGACGTATCCAGGCATTTTCAGACAGATCCATTTTTGAGCAGAAACTTAACTAATTTCACCTTTAATTTGTGCTTAAGTTAATAAACTAACTCACAAACCTCACACACAAGCCCTGACAGAATGTGGACATACCCTGAGAGTTTGGGAACTAGCATGAGGACCAAGTGGGATAATGTGGGCTGTAGTTCTGGTCTTGTTCAGTACCTTTGGCTGCATCATTTCCACAGCTCTTGCTGTGCACATATTGTGGCAGCGTATGAGTGGTCTGCACCCTTTTCTGTTGGCAGCAGTCACTACGATCACTTCAGAAAAAGCAGCCTCCAGAGGAGGCACCTTTCAGAAATCTCTCATCCCTTTTTCTTCAACATGTCTTGGGCACTTAAACATCATTGATTCAGACTCCAGACTCCAAATGACACAGTCCCTTCAAAAAAATAGTCATAACCTCCAGTGTCATGTAAGCACTTCTCAAAGCCATAACCCTGCCATGATGCCCATTAGGTGGAGCTCCCCTGTGCAGCTTCCCACCACCCTATGTCCAGGAGGACCTACAAATCCAAGACAGACTTCCCTCTTGCCCAGGGACAAGGTTTCAAAGAGGAAGACGGAGCCTCCCTTACCCACACATTAAACTGAAATGCAAACTTTTAGCACCAAAAAAAAACAAAAAACCCCACCCATTCTGAAATTCTTTGTGGATTATGACTTCTCCATGGCAACAGGCTTGAGAAACAGGAGGGCTGGGGAGGGGGGCGAGGAGAGGGAGAGGGAGGAAAAAGAAAGCAGAACACCGAGGAGGAAGCAAGCAGCACTGGTACATTGCCATGGAAACCCTCCTGCATTGGCAACCAACTGCCAAAGTCAGTCAGGATCCCAGAAATGGGCTTCGAGGGGGGCCTGGGAGGGCCTGGGGGGTGGACATCATCACCTGGCCAACCCCGAGGGTACTCCATCCCCACCAACCCCAGCCCCACTCCTATCCCCCTTCCCTGCCAGCCATGACACTCCTGGTGCCCTTGCCTCGGCCAGACAGAGCCAAATTTGGCCCAGCTGAAGAGTGGGAGGAAATACAGATCAGCAAATGAAACAACCAGGGCGGGCGGGAAGGAGCGAGGCAGAGAGGGATAATTTTTCTGATAGCCGTTGGTTTGCTTTCCACCTTTCTGGATCAATTTGGACCACGCAGATGTATTTGTTTTCACACCCCAGATGGCTGTAGAAAAAGGATGTCACTCCTAATCACTGAAATCAAGATGGAAATGTTACTTCCCTGCAAACTTAGCTACTGAGGCAAGAAGAAGGGCTGTGTCTGACTAAAAGTTGCTGGGTCCACGTTTGCACAGGGCTACATCCCTTTCGACTGTGTCTATCCCACTCAGTATAGCAAATGTCCCAACCTATCTCTAAGGCATGACAGATGCCACCATGTTGCAGCCAAGTGAAAAAATTAGAGGAGATTCTGCTAATGGAAATGAAGCACACTGTGAAAATGAGTTAATACTGCCTTCTAACCCTCTTCTGCAACACTCGGAAGGCAGGCAGCTTGGTGAAATGAACGATCAGCCATTCACACCCCTTTGCGTGCTGTATTTCATCAGAAGCCTTTTGCTGCCATAAGAAGCAGTCAAAGACAGATTTTGGAGAGAGAACTTAAAAAGGGCTGGCAACTCCTGTGAACCCTTGCTAGTATTTATAGTTGTACCCCTAGGATGGTAAGGGATGGATGAGTCGTTTCGGGCTGCAGACGACTGCAGACGGCAGGAAGGAATTGACTCCTACTCCAACCACACAACTGGCTAAGCAAATTGTGGAGGAAGATTCCCTTCTCCTGAAGCATCTGTTATCACCCATCTGATTGCACAATGAATCAGTAGTATGAGGACAGACTGCTGTGAGGGTGGGGGAAGAGGGAGAGAAAGATCACAAATCAGACAGTTATAAAGCAAGGAAATACCAGTTTCCAATTTGTCACAGGAAAGGACGTGGACCAAACAGAAAGGGCCTCTTTGTATACTTTTAAGCTATGTGTTTGGATTACTACTGATAATATAGCACCAATGAAGTAGCTTAAGTTTTGATGCAACAATAGCTTGGTTTTCCCACATATCTTTCAGAGCAGGGGATCCCAAGATGCTCTGCACTCTGACCATTCATCTCTCTAAATCATCCGCACTGATGAAATAAAGCAGCCAACCTGCACTGACAATGCTACAGCTGAAGCAAAATCCTTACCCCTGTGCTGCATGCACAGAGCACAACCACAGCTCTGCTGGACCACCCAGAGATTAATCGGCACTGCTCAGCTTACTACTTAGATTGGAGCCCAAGCCCAGGTCACCAGACCACTTCTAAGATACTCTCACCACTAGATGTTACCTGGGATAAACGGAATGAGCATGGATGGTGGCAGAATCTTTCCCAACTTTCCTGATGAGGAAAGAACAGCTGACTGACTCTTCTGAGCTCCATAACTTCCTAGGTGTCTGATAAAAAGCTACCACAATGACGCCTCCATGAGCTTAGCATCAGGGCAAAAATTGTCAATAGGCTCCTACTGGGATTGTTGGTGGGACCTGAAACCAGTCTGTGTTTTGGAGGAAGAAAAATGAAATTATAATAATGACCCATTAAGGACTAGAGTTATAAACTGGTCAATGTGGAAAAGAATCAGCACAGGATTAGTTTTTTCACACGGACTGAGCTTGGGCAGCAATCAATAAATCAAGGCCAACTCAGTGCTGATTTACAGATCTATATTAAGAAGATCTTGTTAAGACTGTTCAGCTGGGACCAGGTTCAAACAGGTGAACTCACAGGGGATGTTTTTTTTTTCAGGCTGGGCCCATTTAAAAGCTTGAAGTAAGGTGATGGGTGTAATTCTGTAAGCCAATATGATGACACTGGGGCAAGGTGTTAAGCCCAGATAAGTTCAAGTTTGGGTCATAGCTAGCTGTGAGATGTGGTCTGATTCAGAGCCTGCACAAGGTACCATGCCCTATGGGCAGGAGAAAGCCCTCTCTGCCCTAATTCTTACACACTTATTGAGACAGTACTGTGATTCCTACCCAAAGGACACCAACTCCCTTCTCCAGCAAAACTGCATCTTCAGTTTCATCAAAGGGGAGGGCAGTACCCAAAGGACATTGCTTTCCTGAGAGGACAGTTCTCAGCCCAGAGCCCTTCACTGTACATAGAACAATTAACTACACATCAATAAAATGAGCCAATCCCAAATATTTTCATCCTGACCTCACCATTGCAATTACTCTTCAGAACTACTCTGGGTACAAAAGTCAAAAGGGGAAAGAACAATTTCTTGTGGCCCAAAGTCTGGTTCCAGAGACCTTCTACTTCTGAGCTCCCCGGGGGCTCCAGGCCACCCCGCCCCCAGTTATTTACTGGTCAGAGACAGTACTAAAAAAGAGCCTGCCCCTGGAAGATGGACTCCTATGAGCTACTTTGCGCCTGGCACTGAACTCTTCTTATCCCTGTATCTCCTGCACCTGCATCTGCCTTCACAGAAATGGATAGGCTATTAAATATGGACTTGTATCACTTAAAAGAGCTGTGCTGGCCCATCTGTGAAACTGCTCTCTGTCTCTTGAAGGCGTGCACAAGAGACATTCTCTTCCCCCCCTCCTCATCCTCCATTGACAGATCGGGTCTGTCAGCTTGTCAGCTCTCATTGGGCACTGTTTGACATCACTCCACATCGGGGCAGTGAAAATCTGTTTGCAGTCAGCTCTTCCAATAGCTCCTGCAGAAGAGGGGAGGCTGACCCACTCCAAAATATGCTGTCTCAGCTGGCTACAAAACAGCCATGGATGATAGTGGTGTTAGAAAACAGCTTGAGGGAGGGTGACAATGCTACAGGTTTCTTTAGGGTCTGTTGGGCAGGGCAGGGGGAAGGCTGAGAGGTGGGATGAGGACCTCGTGGCTCCTGGATCCCATGCACAGACATTGCCACCAAGACGAGCAGCTGGTGACTGAAGAAGAGTAAGTTTGCATGGTGCAGGTTGTGCAGGGACGCAGCTCGGTGGCACGGACCCTGGAATAACGTTCTGAGCATCCCTCAAGTTGCAAATGCCATCTGTCAATCCCAGGCTCAATCCTTCTGGAGCAGTTCTGACAGGGATAGCTGAGAAGGGACATCAGAAGCCAGCTAGGCCTGCAGTGCCTCCAGAGGGTCAGTTGCTATGGAACATCAAGTAGCCAGTCAGCATTTCTCGGCCCTGCTTTCTTAATGTCTAAAAAAATTACACTGATAATCCCTGAAAAATCTTTCTCAGTGTCTTTATAGAAAGCCAGAATCAAGGCTATTGTGGCTATCACAGTGTCTTGGGAGGAAAATATGAAATTATTCTCTTCTCTTCTATTCTATTCTATTAGGAACACTGAATGATGTGATGATGATGATGATCCCCTCCTCTCAGATTCATTTTATTCTCACATAGGAAGGAGCTGAGCTGCTATGATGGGAAGTTCAGAGACTAAGATGACCGAGTGCAGCCAGTGAGATTCTCAGAGGATACCATTTTGACAAGGAAAGAGAGAACTATGCTGAAAAATTCACGTACGAGTCCAGTTTCAGCCCTGCAGTTCCACTTCCAGCTGCAAGCCTTCATTTAGCAAACACTCTGAAAATGTAGACTTTGACCCTATTTGGCATTGCAGCCCTTGACTGGCAAAACACTTCTACAGATGAGCTCTTCAAGCTGTAATTTTGTGCTCTCCTGCAAAGTAAGATTTGTTTAGACTGTGAAAGGAGAAACACTTGATTGGATTTCTGTGCCTAGACAATAAGATTCCAGATACTGTCCAATCCCACCACTCCATGCACTATGAGACAAGCAAATAAAAACACACCTCAGGACAAAAATATCACTAACAAACAAGATTTTTAGGGTCATAGAGAAATTTAGGTTAGAAGGGACCTCTGGAGGGGACTTGGTACAGCTCTCCCCTCAAAGGAAGTCCAGCTTAGGTCATTTTTTCACATCCATTTTCCAATGAAATAACCAAACATCGAACTATGATCACTAACTTACTTTTCACCTACTGTTTCCTGTCACAGTCAACCATTCTTACACACCTACACAACATACACAGAGAGTTTTTTAGCCCCACCTTCAAACAAGTGTGAACAGAAGCCATAGGTCTTTCCAGTTACTCTAACAAATAGCATAATAAAAAGCAACAAAACCAATAAAAACATTAAATTACCCTGCAGTCAGGTATGACAGGTGAAGAGTAGGAAGGTAGCTGGACCAACAAACAAAAGAATGAAGGGCAAAAAAACGTGACTCTAAAAAGGAGTGGACAGAGAGGTGGAGTGTTGTGGCAAGGGGAACCTCTGGATCTCTTTTAGCAGTAGTAAGAAACATTAAAAATCTCACAAACAAGGTTTAGTTTTTCTGAGTTTCTTAGTCCAGCATTTCAGAGCCAATACATATGGACAGTTGAGCTAAGTAGACATGTTTTACATACTGAAGGGAGCCATCTTGCTTTCGGACCTTCCTTCCACAGAACCTCAGTGGCTACCAGCTGCCCATTGGGGTCCCTGACCACAGTATCTGCTCACCTATCACTTCAGTCAGGAGCTACCCTAGGTGTAGGCAGACAGATCTGTGGCAGAAATGGCTCAGGTGCACAGTTATAATGGTGAAAGAAAACTGATGATGTCATTGGAGGTGGAGCTGCAGTTCCCTTCCTTCCACCAGGACACACAGAAGAAAACAAAGAGGGATGAGAGTCCCAGAGTGAGCGGTGAGCATATGGCCAGGCTGAGTCACTTAAAGATGAGCCTGTTCTCCACCTCACAGCCCTGCCCTGTGCAGCAGTTTCATCATTATCCATGACAATGGTGACAGAGGATTCCCACCCTGGAATAGAGCTATGAAAGCATCTGCAACTCCCTCCCATCATTGCCCAAATTAACTTCTTCCTGGACATGCAGAATAGATGCACGAGCCTTTATTGGTCCTATCAAGCCCTGTGTAATAGTTGGGACTAGTCAGAAAGCTGGCTAATCCATTCTGGTATCTTGTTAAGCTATTTCCCATAATATTCCCTTAAAGCAACTATTTCCATACCTCAGTTAGACACTGTTTTTAAGTCTTCCCCTTTTAGCCTTTTCGTTTTCACCCATTTTACATTTGCTGCATCTTAACTCCAGGAAATACTATTTGTACTTGGACTATTGAAGAAAGTATGGGAGGATCAAGCAAGGAAGTCTCAAGAAATTAGTACTGAGGTGGAAGAAATATAAGCAAACTCTCTCAAAGATAAAGATGGAGGCAGCTGAAGGACAGGAAAATACATGTGAAAGAAACAACTACTTGAGAGCACCCTGCCAAAGGCATCATCATGGGTTAGGGGAAAAAAAGGTGAGAGAAAGGATATATCTCGGTGCATGCTCTGGTCAGTGCCACTTTAACAGGGCAACAGTTTCCCACTGCACCCATGGCAGTCCTGGGCTAGGCTTGGCAGAGGTGTATCCTTGCCAATTTCCTTCAATAACAGGGCCCTCTTACCCATGAATTTCTGGGAGGTTCTACAGTCATCAGAATGGCAACTGACTACCTGAAGGAATTTACTATAAACCACAAACCTGGGAGAGTCTGCTTTTTAATCCTACCTCCCAGTCATTGATGATGATGGATGAAAGGAATTGGGGTGGGGTGGGAGATGGCTGTGAGCCCCCATGCATAACGCAGGGTACCGTAGCTCTGACTGTCTCTTCAGGAGTGTGTAGCATGCCTGAAAGAGCCAGCTTGCTATTTCAGATGAGATCTTCAGGCAACAGTAAGCCCTGCAGCGAAGGGCTCGGCACTCACTTGGGACTAAAAACAGAGCACTTCTTATTAAGGAGGCTGATGTAAAGCCCAGAGCAGGGGGGCGGGGGGATGATGTGCAAAGGGAGCACATGTGACACTCATTCATTAAAAGAAAACCAAGAGCTAAAGAATGCATAAGGTTAATATCAGCTGCTTTTCCTGCCCTAGAGCCTCTTGGTGCTTGGAAGCCTGGTTGTCTGGGGTGTTTCCTTTACACACACCAAAAACATGCACCACATGTCCCATCAGCCAGCCTCCCATAGTTGGAAAGAGGAGCAGATATCCAAACCATAGACCAAAGAGACGAGATCTGTGGGGAGGAATGCTTAAGTCAGAGCAGGACTGGTCCTAGCCCAGAAATCATCACACCCTCCAAATCCAGGGCTGGGGGCAGCTTTCCTGATGCCAGCCGTCTCCAGCCCCTGAGCAAGCACACAGCCACTCACTGCAAACTGGAGAGGAGCCACAGTCCCCATGGGAAGCACATGCAGAATGGGAACACTCACATCTTCCACATATCTATCCCTCTTCATTACTCTCCCTCTATCCTTCTGGCTTTCCAACTCTCTCTCGGTGCTAGAGGCTCTCCCACTACAACAACCATCATGATTCAAGAGACTGAGGGCAGCACAGCACCCACCTCCCATGCTCCAGCACAGCAATCTCACCTTTGGCAAGAGACAGAAGGAGAACCCTCTCCAGGTCAGGACAGCTGCTAATACCCAGTCTCCACACCATGTAGCTCTGGATCTACTCACCACTGGTCCTTTGGCTTCAACATGCATGTTCAGAGCTATCTGCACCACTTTCTGTCTGGTTTATACACCGGTTTCTAGATGCTTCTCATCATAAATTGGTCCTGCTTTGCCTTCCCCTCTCCCCAAGGCACAGTGCAGCCTCTTTGCACAGTGATACATGGCCTAGAATCCAGGATCACTGCTAACCACATTTGAAAGGGAGAATCAATGGGGGTAACAAGAAAGTCCATTTTAGCTTCAAGTGACAGCCAGGGAGAGCTAATGAAGACAAAGCAGCAAGGGTGGCAAAGTGAGACAGATGGACAGACAAGGAAGTTGGCACAAAATTTATATTTTCTATTACCCAGATGTAAATGGATTTGTTGCCCTGCAGCAATTTACAATAGCTGGAAACTGGTCCACAAAGCCCTGGAGGGAATTAGGATGCTGTAGTGTCCCAGAGAGCTGAACAGTTGGTTTCAATGCCGAGCTATTGCTCACTGGGCAGTCCTTCTAGATTCACAGCCCAATCAAAATACTGGTCTCAATATTTTCTTCACACCGTGACTAGAACAACAGAAGAAATCTGCTCCACTGACCACCTTCCTCCTCCCACCTTACTTAGCCACATGCATAACAAACTAATAATTCAGTCATGCATATTCACCACGCTGTCACTGCAGCCCACATGCTCACCCACCTGCTGCCAGAATAGGCACCCCCCCCCCCATTGCCAGAGTCGGTCAGGCATGTTTCTTCTCCCACTCACACAGTCCCACTCAGCTCCACCCAAACCCCAGCTCTGTCTGCCTTTAACAATTATCTCCAGCTCTGGGAAGGAGCACTGCAGATTTGCATCCCAGCCTTCCCTCTAACCACTCATTTGTTGCATCACAGAACATGCCTTGAGCTGGAATGAAATTTTACCCTTTGCATATCTTTATTTATTTACACTTGCTGCCCATGCTGGTTGCCTAAGGGATGGGAAGGAGGCAGGGGGGTATTAACAAGCTCTTCAACATGATACCTCTTAGAAAAAGAAGAGCTGCTGCTATCTGTATCACTATCTTTTGCTTGAGTGAAAATCAGGCAAGGGACCCACTCAGGACTCCAGTCCTGGCTATTTTTCCATGCTCACATGGTTCTATATGGCACACAAGGAACTGGGGCTCAGCTGCTAGCCCATCATTTCTAAAAGCTAGCGCTCACACACTAGCTTCAGGTTTTACAAAGTGTGAGATGGAAAGTGGCTTCAGACACTCTTCAGAGCTCAGGAGAAGGTGATGCTCTTGTGGGGACAGAGCCTTTTATAATTCACATCCATTCTTCCACAATATTACTCACAGGCCTTTGGATGCACGTGTCTGCTCTCTCCACTGCCTTCCTCAAGTCAGTCATCAACGTCTTCCTTTCCCCTCCAGAGAAACCACTAGTTAAAACCAGTAGTTAAACCATGGGGACCTCAAATCCTAAGTGCCTGATGATTCAGGTAAGAATGTCAACCAAAGTCTCCCTGGGAAGGTGCCCTAAATTTGAGCTTGTCATATACTGATATAGAAGAATTTCGCTAAATCCCTTTGTCCTGGTTTTGGCAGGGACAGAGTTAATTTTCTTCCTAGAAGCTGATATAGTGCTGTGTTTTGGATTTAGGATGAGAAGAATGTTAATAACATGCTGATGTTTTTAGTTGTTGCCAAGCAGTCAAGGACTTTTCAGCTTCACATACTGGCCTGCCAACAAGAGGGCGGGGGCACCCAAGAGATTGGGAGGGGACACAGCCAGGACAGCTGAATCAGACTGGCCAAAGGGATCATAGAATCACCATTGAATCATAGCATGGTTTGGATTAGAAGTGACGCCAAAGATCATCCAGTTCCAACCCCCCTGCCATGGGCAGGGACATCCTCCACTAGACAAGGGTGCCCAAAGCCCCATCCAGCCTGGCCTTGAACACTGCCAGGGATGGGGCCTCCACAGCTTCTTTGGGCAACCTGTGCCAGTGCCTCACCATCCTCACAGTAAAGAACTTCTTCCTGATATCTAATCTAAATCTCTCCTCTTTTAGTTTATACCCATTCCCCCTTGTCCTGTCACTGCACTCCCTGACAAACAGCCCCTCTCCAGCTTTCCTGTCGGCCCCTTTAGGTACTGGAAGGCTGCAATTAGGTCTCCCCGGAGCCTTGATATATATGTATCAATGAATATTCCACACCATATGATGTCATGCTCTGTATACAACTGGGGGATGGGGCAGCTCAGGGTCTTGCAGAGCATCAACTTTTTGTGGTGAGAAATTGTACTGTTCATCCTTTGGTTTGTATATTCTAATGTTGTTGTTGTTATTATTATTCTCTTTCTGTCCTATTAAACTGTCTTTATCTCAACTCAGGACTTTTTTTTTCTTCCATTTTGATTCTCTTCCCTATCCCACTGAGAAGGGGAAAGTGAGTGAATGGCCGTGTGGTTGTTTTAGCTGACGGCTGGGTTAAACCACAACACCATTCTTCTGAAGTAATTTTCTTTCGTAGAAAATACTTAGATCTTCTTTGAAGCCTGAGTCTATGGTATCCAGAGTACCCTCACAGTGGGATATAGTGCCAGTCCCAGCCTGGCTAGGGATAGATGTAACTGGTAATGAATACTGATAATGAAATACGTGTGCCATCCCTACAGCGGTTGCTCCTTGAGGTCACAGAAGTACCAGATAGAACTTCTTCCCTAATCCAAGCATTTTGTGTGCATAAATGATACCAGTCAGTGGGACCGAATCAATTTTTTCTCCCACAAGCTCTTCCATCCTTTTTCACTGGTATGTAGCCCAGGCCATACAGGAATGTGAGGAAAAAAAAAAAAAAGCTCCAACTTTTTTTCCCCCTGGATGTTGGTTCATGACTGTCATGCTGAGAAGCCAGAACTAAATCCTTTCAACTTATGCCAGCTCACTGCGTTCCCCTCTTCACTGCTAAAGCCACTACTAGAGACTGATTTTACCTCAGCTATGAAGGTAAACTGCCATGTCTCCACTTAGCTTCCCTCTGCTGCCCAGTTCTTCTGCATCACTCAGTCTTCCTCCTTTTGGATGGTCTGGTGTTACAGATTCATACCACGATAATTAAGGGTAGAGCCTGAGTCTGTATCCACCAAGGCAGGTTTGCTGTAAAAATGTACAGGGAATTGTACTCCATGGGGCAAACAGATTCTGTGTCCCTAAAGCATCCCACCTGAGACAGAAACCGTGCTTCCAATTCATTTGATAACTATAGTTAAATGTTCATACCACTCCATTACACACATCTTAATTAATCTGCTGATTGTTCCCCTACTCTCCCAGAATAGGATACCCTCTCCTAGAAAACATTAGCTTATTAACCCAGTCACTCCTCCTAAAGTGGTCCCAGAACAGAACATTGCCTACTCACTAAATGCCAAGGTATTCACAATGTTCTGATTTACCAAGAGGCATCTCTCAGAAGTATGTGAGTGGAGAAATAACACACAGGCTCTTTCAGAAGCATCATTAAAACCAGACAAACCTTTCAATCCATTTAGCGAAGTGCCTGAAGGTTGCCTTTTGAGAGAGGGGAAACAGAAGTAAATACAGCACACTGAAATTGAATACACGCAGTGCCACAGGCACCAGCCCTCTTGCACATCATTTGAGATGCTGATGTTTTTTCCTGTTTCCTCTTTTTCTTCAATCTATACTCAATATATTTCAGGCTTGTGCGAGGAGGCATCATAATAGCCCTGGAGATTTTTATTTATTCCTGAGAAAGGTATAGAGTGGGCAGCAGCCAGGGAAGTTCCCTCTGCTGTCTGATGAATGCCAGCCAGAAAGGATCGCTTACCTGCCAGGAGAAGGCAGCTCATAATTCAGCTCTGCTCAAGCCCCTGTGCTTTCGGCTGTGGACAGCTCACAGGAATTATCTGAGAAGGGGACTGGCTTAGAAGGATAACATCAGCACTGAACTGGACTGAGATACCTTGTTCATCTTACAGGTCTCACCACATTGCGATTAGTAGGCAGGAATATTTTGTCAATGCTAGTGGTGAGGTTCAAGGCTGTGCCACCCATTCCCTGGAGCCACAGGGCTTCTGTTTCTGAAATCGCCTCCCAAAGCAGAGAATGCATGTACTGTACTCTACAGAAGTGATGCTTCCCACTGGGCTTTCTTCTAGAAGGGAGGATGCATCAAGTGCCAGAAGATGCTCAGCAAAATCTCTCAGCATCCTGACCCCAAACTTGTCCTCTCTTCAAGTCTCCCTACTATGTAGCACATAGCCAGAGCTCTCAGTTGGAGCCTATAATGTTGTTGTGCCACTGGGCTCCTAGAAATTTTGCAGAAAAAGTGAGGAAAAACAGTAGCTCTAGCATTGTTTTCTTCTTATTGAGGCTTCCCGTGTTTGCGGATGATTCATGAGCTGCATGTGTTAACAAGCTGCAGTGAAGGCAGGACTGCAAGATGCAGACCCATAGCTGAACGCCCATGGCTGAAGCAAGAAGGGAGGGAGAGAAGGAGGAGAAAGAGGAAGATGGCCTGTGGAGGACTGGATTTTTTCCACTCTTTTGCTTGTTTGTTCTAACTGCTTGGCTGGTTGGTTTTAGTTCCACGCTGGGAACTGGCACTGATTTTCTTTCATTGTGTGACATGCATTTGTAAATGAGTATTAAAGGTGCTGAAAGCCTGGGGTAGGCGCGCTTTTTTTTTTTTTTAAAGAAACCTCATTTTTAATTCAAGATGAAATAAAATGAATCGTTTCTCTGCTTCCTGACTGAACCCCAGGTTTAAGCCGCTACAAGGGCATGTTCAGCCAGTGAGCAGACCTTCCCTGACCTCCTAAAAATGCTCCAGGAAGCCCACAGACAGAGGTGAGATCTGCATTGCTGGGGCTGCTACGGCCATCTCTTCAGGCTGCCCTTCGCTTCCTTCCGTAAAGCCTTCCTTACAGATTCCTCTGGCTATGCTGAATTTTACCTTTCATATTTAAATTTTCCATATCAGATGCTTATACCAGGTTTGATATTTGAGGAAAACTGAAGGAAAAGTGGTCTATTTCCAAGAACAGGCTAGAGGAAAGAAGCCATTTTACCAACATTAAGAAAAAATAGTGACCTTTTTAAAAAGCTCCAGCAAGTTCTCTGCTTTCAAGGGACTTGAATTTTGATGAGAGGGGAAAGAAAAGGTTCCTTTCGTGTCACATGCTGATTTTTGCCGTACTTGTGAAAACCTAGACAGGTCATGAGCCTTTAGAAAAACTGCGTTTTACACTTGTTCAACTGAGACTTAATAGAGCTTTTTTTTAAAAAAAAACCAACAACAACATACAATAATAATAATAAAAAAATCTAAAATCCTCTCCTCACTGGGCCTTCTGTAGCCTTAGGGATTTTCTCTACACATGAGCTCAAGGAAGGTCTACCTCTGGAGTGGGGAATTAAGAGAAGGAGGACTGCACCTCTCGGATTTGCATCTCCCCTGATCCTGCCTGTTGCCTGCACACAGGGATCACTGGAAGAGAAGGAGGGCTAATTCCAAAGTAGTGAAAAAGAGCCAGAAAGGTGATCAGCATACATTGCATTGGGACATTGGAAGAAGTATGGGGCTGCAATACAGCATGGCAGAAGAAAACTGGGAGGTATGGCACCTGGACTATTTGGGCAAAAAGACTGGGACTTGCTGAGGGCTAAGGAGAGGGGAAGACAAATGGGATAAGGAGCCAGAATGTAAGAAAAGTGGAAATGGATGAAAACAAGTGGCACAGAGTCCAGAAGTGGAAGCTGGATTTTTCTAGATCCAGGTCGAAAGCTCAGATGAGGCAGACACGAACCTTGCTGGTAAGAACCAGACTGGGACAAGGAGCCAGAAGGGCAGAAGAGACAAGAGAAGGTGGAGGAGACAAGACGAGATCAGTGGTGGAGAGAAAAGCTGAAAAGTCTGTGACTTCTAAACCATGCACTTTGTCAAAGTCTGACCTTATTCATTATACAAAGTCAAGCACTGCAAAATGAGGAAACGTCAGCATTACAGTTGTTCACGCAACCTGAATGCAGCCCTTTTTGCATAACCACTACGAATCAGTCCCGAAGGACATAATCAACATGAATTTTTCTTGCAGGACCCCTGTTTCATTCAGTGCACTGGATGGATTGAACTGGGAATCCAACTTAGCTGTTTGGAAAGTGGGCAGTAATCAAAGGAGAGGCAGAGAATGGCTAGGATAAACAGGACAATTGTATGGCTAAGCCAACTGAAAACCATACTGCAAGGCTGGATTCATCCCTACCTCTGGCGCAAGGGTCCTGGTGATACCAGTAAAATCTCTTAAACCAGATTCTTTGCAAGTAGATCCTAAATCTGTACACCTCATTTTCTGGATGCTTGACGAAAGCTGGACATACACTCCACAGCTCCCTTTTTGGTGCAGTTGCAATTCCAAACAAAAATAAGTACTGTACTGAGAGCCCAATTCAGGCAAATCAGTGAGTACAAAGTTTTTGAGAAAACATGTAGTTCAGCTCACCCTCTTTTGAATCTGAACATTTTGAAATATCCTTTTTCAAATAAAAGGAAGAGAAATATTGAAATTATAAACTGATTTCAGTAAGAAATTAAATGTTTCATCTAAAATATATTGAAAAATAAATCAAATTAAAATTTAAAAAGGGAAATAGTTTGGAGACTGCTTTGTTTTTCTCCTGGGTTCAAGATGATTTCTGCAAAACAAACAATTAAACACGATAATAACAAACAGCCCATATAACTTGCACGTTACTAAGTCTCCATTTTTGCATTTTAAAAAAAACAACAATGAAAAATGGTGTTCAGCCCTAGTTAAGATTTGGCGGGGGGAAATTTGAGGAATTGCTGAGTTGAAGTCAAAGAGAAATTTACTTTGAAAGCAGAAAGCATTCCGTAATGATCAGTACTTTGAATAACGAGATTCTAGGTGTCTCAGATGAGCCATGAAAAATTAATAGACATTTTTGACCTTAATCTTGCTGCACCTCAGTTCTCCACCTATACAATGGATTTACATGAGGCAGCTTGTGTCCTCTCATCTCACAGAAGTAGGGTGAAAATCCATGAACTGCATGATGTACTGAGATACTGCCCTAAGGTGTGCCACAGATAACACCCTGAGATGAAGAATTCTCTCTTCTCAGCAGACTGAAAGCAGGCACAATACAAAGCTTCAGGCTACACATTAAACAAGGCAAAGAAAACAAAATATTGAATCACTGCTCAGTCAGAAAATGTCACCCATCCTGCGTATGGAAGCAGGCAGGGGTCCTGTGCTGAAAGATAGTACGCAGTCTTGAAACCACTGCTCTATAATGCATAGGCACAAGAGTGCCAAATGAAGATTGCAGCCTTAATTCTCCCATTTGAAGTGCTTCCCTTTGCAACCTAAATAATATTCATCTGACACAGTTGTGTGTACGTAATAGACGAAAGGCTCTTGGCTTGGGGACCTTGGCCTTCACAGAACATTGCAGCAGTCCCCCTGAGTTTTCCTCCCCAGTTATTTTGCCTCCAGATCATACCGGTTTTGCAGCACTGTATTAGAGATTGTCTTTTCCCATCTTCCTCCTTTACCATATGCCCTTCCTCAGACCTGCTTTCTCACCTCCAGGCACCCACCCAGCCAGCTCCCCTGCACTGACTTTCATTGCTGCATTGTTAATTATTTGCTTGGGTAATCATGATCGTGGAACTCCAAGCACAGACAGAGGTCTCGCTACGTTAGATATAAAGCAGCAAATACAATAGTTAGAGGTTTCCTAATTTCAGGGCAGAATTGCAATAGTGCGAGCGTTGCCTTTCTGCATCCTTCACGGATCTGGTTCATGCTGCAGAGTTCCCTGCCACCATCGTTTGCTCCTTTGCAACCCTCCACCCAGTAACTGTACTGGTGGGAGGCAGAAGGAAAATCCTTGACTCATCACACCTGTCTCCACTTGCAGTTCTCAGGCTCCTTCTAGCCTCAGATTCCCTAATATTTTCACTACTATCCAGCTTCTGTGGTCTTGTAGTCTTTATCCATGTCTCTTTACCTGAACAGAAGCTGAACCATCCTCTAATTCTCACCTGAAGAAGACAAAAACTCAGGAAACTCCTGCTGGGGTAGGGCTTTGTTAATCCTGCAAAATATGTCAAAAGCCTTATGTAAAGCCATGCAAGCCACACATTTGAATCAAATGAAACAAAGGCTACCACGTTAGGGTGGGAGTAGGGGTTGGTGTTTTAAAAAATTCTATGCACAGGGAAAAATAATATGGAAACTGCCAAAAAAGAACTACTTTTTAAAAAATTAAAACAAGTTTAGGGCTTTTTAAATTTTGAACAATTTTTTTCTACTAAGAATATGTTTCAAAAGTTGAAAAGATCATAACAATACAAAAAGACCAACCCAATCCAAAACATGGATAATCCTCTTCTCCCTGGCATCATGACACTAGTCAGTGTAGGATTCCTCCTTGTCCTGTCCTGTTGCAAATTACTGTCCTCCTCCTTTTTTCTTTTTCTCTCTCTCCCTTCTTTCCTCTCTCCTGGCTCTCTCCTCTGGCTCTCCCTGGTGAACAGTGAGCCGCAAGAAGCATTCCTGGTCTAGAAATTAACATATTAATGAAGAAAGAGCCTTGAAGAAGGGTTGAGAGATGGGGAGAAAACAGAGAGATGAGGCAGGCAGAACAAAATAACAAAGGGAAGATATAATGAAGAAGGGACACAGAGCCAAACCACAAAGGGAGAAAAAAATGCCTTCTCAGGAACTTGTGCTACTTCAAACACTTCTATGGGAAGAAAAGATGAAAGAGAGGAAAGAAAGGGGGTGGGGAAAATGGGGTGGTTCTTCTGTTTTAAACCAAGATTTAATATTTCTATAGAAAAGACTCACCTATTGAGGGAAGGATGAGAAAGATGGAGGATGGGGCCAAGGGAAGGACACAGAGACACACAAAGGGGACATGACTGGTAACAAGAGTAGTGGGTTCATCCCTGGCTGTTTGCAAATCACCATGAGCATGGAGGCATGAATACGTCACTGCAATCTCAGGGCTCTGCCTGTGGTTTATTATCTCCCCTGCAACCCTCCTATTCTCTCCTTCCACAAGGTACTCCTGCAAGCCTGCTCCAACATAATGTTGAAAAAGGAGAAAATGTCAATTAGCGAAGACTACTGTTGATCTGGCAAGCTCACACGAGTCCCACTTCCAACCCCTCTCAGCATGCGTGCAGGCAAACAGTGGGAAACCCTTTAGGATCAGTGAGTTGAGGAGGAAGGAAAAAAATTGTTAGTTAAAACATCTAAGTAGTTGTTCAATCATCTGTTCCTCTACTTGACTATCCACCATTTACATCCTTGGTTAGATGCACTGCAGAAGAATATGTTCTGAATACTGCAGAATATATTCTAAATTTGTTCACGCAGGAACTGGCCAGAACAAGCCCACAACTACCACGCCTGCTAACAAGACAAGAGGGCAAAAAAAGGATTCCTGGCCTGAAGAAGGAACATAAAGAAACAGCATCTTTAGTGACAAAATACACAACACACATTGCAAAACCAAGTGACGTTAAGGACGTGACTAGGAAAACAAGCTTTTAGTCATAGGTCTATATCAGTAAAGGTGTGAGCTGTTATCAGGGAGCTGCTCCTGTAAAACAGACCTCCCTTTTATCACCGCCTTTCACAGTCCCACCACCACATGCCACTGCACAAGAACTTGTTCCACAGCTTGCTGGTGGTACTAAACTGGCTCCTGGGCACCTCACCAGGGCACTGCTATACTGAGAGCACCCTCAACACCCTGAATGCTGAAGGCTAGTGCTCTTCTACAGTACCCTCCTGGAGGTGTAAGGACTAAGTAAATAGCCACAGGCACAACAGCATGTCTCCTTGATGAGCCCCACATCTCCTTTCTTCTATAACAGTGAGAAGGACAGAGGCCATCACCAATCAGCCATCTCCAAATCAGACCCTGACGTGCTACCACACAGCTTTCTTTTCTGAGGCTTAAAAAAACTTCCAACATGACCCTCTGTCACAAATCTGAGAAATTCATATGGCTGCTTTCTTTTGATTTCTCATGTTACAGCAGAAGGCCGAGGGAATTCACTGCTGTGGGAGTTCCCACTGTCCTGCTTCAGCAGAATGGCCACAGCCAAGGTCACAGCATCCGTGCACCTCTCTGGCTTTCAGCGCTGCTGCTTTGACCTGTGGCAACTGAAAAGGTAAGCTACGAACCACACAGAGGAATAAAAGTCAGCGCCACCCACAGCCCTCCCACTTGAGTAAGCGGCTGTGTGCCGAGCTCAGCAGTAGCCTGCATGTCCTTCACAGTGACTACCGTAAAACCAAGCCCAGTGATGTTTTTATTTCCCCAAGTGCTCCTCCTTCTGCACCGCACCCCCATGCTCCTTCACTGCCTTTCTGTCAGGGCCCTTCTCTGGGGACCTGCTTCCACATTGCCAACTGATGGCTGTGACAAAGGTTTCAGAGTTGCTGCAGCTTAGCACTGAGACATAGGATCCTTTCTCCAGGCTTTGCACGGGTCCAGAAGTGGATTGCAAAAGGGGAGGCAACCAACAACAGCACAAACCAACTTGATCCCCAGTGGAAGGTGGTGGATACCTCTCACCTGATCAGCTCTCCACTCCCCTGTGGTTAATCCTAGCCCTCAATGACTAGTTATCCTCCGTGTTGGCTTACATGGTATTCCCAGAGCCACCTACTCTCAGGAGTGGCATGCTCTTCTCATTTGGCTCCCTCACTCTGCCAAACTTTCTCATTAAGCAATTTCATGGAACTATAATAAACTATCCCAAATCAATTTCACAGTATTGCTAAGCTTGTGCCATCCTCAATTCAAACTGGAGCTTTCCATGAAAAACTGTTTAGAGAAAAAAATTGCAAATGGGTAAATTAAGTAAAATTCTCGCTCTGGCCAATCAAGCTGGGGCCCAGCATCTCAGAACTAGCATCTTTCCACTGCCACCAGAAAAACTGGTGTGACTTGTCACTGTCTCCAAGGTACTTGTTTCATCTGACCAGTATTCACACATTGGCAAAAAGCAAGACCTCCTCCTCCTTACAGCTACATTAAAATCAAAATAGAACTGCAAGTAGAGCTCCTCCAGTATCTCAGTTACATGCCTGCAAGAAAAGAAGGAAAAGAAACTGAGATGAGGGCAGAAGAAGATGCAGAACCCTGAAAGATCAGTCCTGTTGCAGCTCCTGGATCTGGGCAAGTGAAATGCTAGAAAGCTCAGCATCCCACGTTCCCCTCCCAGAACAGCTATTTGACACGAATACATACTAGGCATACTGAAGAGCAGCCGCTAGATGTTCCGCTTTATTCAGAGGCTCTAAGAGTCCGTACTTTAAACCTCAAAGTTTTCACAGTCCCTTGGTGATGCTGGAGAGTGTTTCATCATGACTTAAGCACTAGCTCTTCTAAGCTCTTACCATGCCACACGTCACCACTCAGATGCAGAAGGGCAGCATCAGCATCTTTGAAAAGAGGATGAAAGGCAGTCTATGTTTGAGGTACCTCATGTCACTCACAGGCCTTAATCTGCTAGTGACGCATTATTTTAAAGGCGAAGAAAGTGATGAAAAAAATCTTTTTTGGGGGACCACCTTTTATTTATGGCATCTATTACTCATGTGGCTGCATCCTCCCAGAGCTTCACTGCAGTTGACCCTTTTGCTTCCCATTCAGTTCTGGTTATCACTTCTCTATACCCAGTGGCAGGTACACAGCAGCCTTGTCGGAAGTCTCCCTCCGCCCAGGGCTGAATTTTCAGGGGAAATAAGCAGATAATCAACTTAGAATCTAGGTACATCTGCCCAAAACATGCCATGTTCTTGTGATGGAAAAGGTCTCTGAAAGCAGATTATCATCTGCTGGTGAAGTCTGCACGCTGCCAACATCCTTCCTGAAACCACTTCTGGAACTGCTGGCTGCCTGCTTCACACAGGCACACAAGAGGCATGTGTGGCACCGCTGCTAATCTCTTGTGCTTATTAAACAGCCCCAATGTCTTGGCGAAAATCCACCTCTGGCAATTTCATTCTGCCAGCTGAAATTCCTCGTGCAGCTCCAGTGAGGTGCAGTGTTCAGCTCCGCTTCGTACTATGTGCTGTTAAACAGTTGCTCTATTTCACCCCAGAGATGGCTGAATTTTAGCGGTGAATTAAGCCATCCCTTTCTACTTTGTAAAGTGCTTTGGAATTGCAGATAAAAGATACTACAGCCTGCCATAAATAAATGTAAGATGCTGACAGTGCTACTGGAGGTAGCCATCTTGCTGAAAAATGATTTCATTTGTGACACTAATAATACAGGGAAGAACGCCGGGCAAGACACTGAAAACTCATTTCCATCTCATTTTAATACAGCTTCGAAAACCAGAAAAAAAGTCAGCGTCGAGTCAGCATTTGTGCATTTTTAACCACTGTCAGGCCACAGAGATTCACAGATTTCAGTCTAGTGTGGCAGTTCTCTTCCACCCTCCCCACACCATCAGTGGGTGAACTCTTCAACTGATTACCTGCCGTCTTACCAGAACCTCAACAAAGACCAATCTTAAGCTCACAAAAATCTGTTTTTCAAGCATTTCTCATGGTGCATAACTGCAGAGGGGAGCTCTAACCACCTTACAATCTTTACTCAATCAAGACAGGTCTGGAGACCTGTTCAGTGTGATATAGCAGACTCAGAAATCTCTTCACAGGGGTGGAAAAGAGCTTTCTCTGTAGGAAGATAGCTAGCAGCGTTCAGTCTGATTGATCACTTCAAGGGCGCTATGGTTAGATTTTAATATTCATTTTATATTAAGGTGCTTGCAGACTTGAGTAGGGACATTTTTATTACTTAAATCAGGAGAAAATATGCTGCAGGAATGATAGAGCAGGTAGTGGACCGGACAAGCTGACAGGTCTCTGCCATTTCTATTTTCTTTGTTACTATTTCACTCACATTTAAGCATTTTAAATACCACATCTTTAGATTATATTTCATTCAAATACTTCAAGCAATACAGTGCAAAGTCAACGTACAGTACCACAAAAAAGACACTAAGGTAACATATACCACCTTCAAATGTTCATATTTAATTCCAAATCAAATTTTCTAACCTTAACAAAACAGGAATCCCTTGTCTAACACTGCAAAATGACTTCTGAATTTTGAAGTTCAGCTAGCTTTGAATTACTTGTTCGCACCAACAGAAATCTCACTGCTGCATAATTACTTGAAAGCAGAACAAATGCATTCGTTTCACACTCCCATAACTCAAAATTGGATGAACAGGGTTTTTTTGCTCAGATTTTTCCAAAATGTTCACCTTTGGACTGAGAATAAAAATAAAATTTGCAACATGAAACAAAATGTACTTTAAAAATTATAACTACTTGAAAACAGGCCAGTGCAGAGGTCTGTGAGCTGCAGAGGGAGGTCTGGATTCTGCACAGGTAACAAGTGTTCAAAGCTACGGTTTGGTTTGGTCCCTTCAGTACTCAGCTGCCCGACAGATATGCAGATCCACATTTCCCCAACATTCAAGGGGATGCAAGGCTCAAGTACACCCTTAAATCAATGATTTTGAAAGGAATTTCATGAGCAGTATCTAGACAGGAGCTCTGTAAGCCTCGATTCAGCAAAGCACTTTACTCTGAGCTTAGCTTGAAATGCACACAACAATTTCTTAGATGAAGCATAGACGGCAAAGACCATTGAACATCAGGTGCCTCTGGAGGGGAACAGACCAGCCGATCGACAGGGCTCAGCTCCATCACACAGAAAGGGGAAAAGAATATCCCATCAAAAGTTAAAGCTGTAGGAATGGCGTGAAGACTGCAGAGTGGAACAAATAAATCACGTCCCCTGGCATTAACACACCAGGGTTAATTCCTCAACTCTCTGCCAAGAAAGGGCATCTGACTTCCCCCCCCCCCCCCCTTTTTCCAAGCTTTCTGTCACATGTGGCTG
>VWZZ01000079.1:64304-115183 GCA_013399095.1 Psophia crepitans
CTTCCCCCCAGCTTGGTGTCATCTGCAAACTTACTGAGGGTACACTCAATTCCTTCATCCAAATCATCAACAAAGATGTTGAAGAGGATGGGCCCCAACACCAACCCCTGGGGAATACCACTCAAAACCAGTCGGCAGTTGGATTTGACTCCATTCACCACCACTCTCTGGGCCCAGCCATCCAGCCAGTTTTCAACCCAGCGAAGAGTGTACCTGTCCAGGCCATGGGCCACCAGCTTCTCCAGGAGAATCCTGTGGGAGACCATGTCAAAGGTCAACAGCCTTTCCCTCATCTACCAGGTGGGTCACCTGGTCATAGAAGGACATGAGGTTGGTCAGGCAGGACTTGCCTTTCATGAACCCATGCTGGCTGGGCCTGATCCCCCAGTTGTCACGGATGTGGCACATGATTGCCCTCAAGATGACTTGTTCCATGACCTTCCCTGGCACCGAGGTCAGGCTGACAGGCCTGTAGTTCCGTGGATCCTCCTTATGACCCTTCTCATGGATGGGTGTCACATTAGCAAGCCTCCAGTCATCTGGGACTTCTCTGTTTGACCATGACCGCTGAATATGGGTGAGGTTTGAGTCAACAGTGCATTACAAAGCTGCCCTCAGTAACCCCCTTCAGGGGACAGAAGAAAAGGAGTGAGAGGAAGTCAACACTGCCCCGGAAATGTGGTGGCACATGGATAAATGTCCCCCTGCCCACTGTTCACCACCTGGGCAGATGGCGTGACTAACTGGTAGCCCCAGGGTAATAAACCCAGCACCTGTCACCAGCACTGAACCACCACGATAGGGAGCAACGCAGGCAGTGCAAACGAAATGTAGCAGGAAATGCAAGGTGGGGAGGGAAAAAAAAGAAAAAGAAAGCAAGCAATGGCAGTATGCAAGCAGCAGAGAGTGAGGTGATGTACAATGAGGGACGTGGGGAGGCAGAAAGACCCCAACAGAGGCAGGAGGCGTGGGCCAGCCCAGGACTTCAGCTGTGCCTGGAGCGGTGACAGGAACAAGCAGATTTCAGCAGCAGGGGTCTCTAATCCGTTAGCAGCGCTCATGCCACGTGCTGCCAGCTAGCACCAGCCTGACGGCAGCCGGACACACCAACCAGCAGGAACATAACGAGCTGCTAACAAGACACCAGCTTAAAGGCTCCGAAAGGTCAAAAGTTACATATGCTCCCTCACCCTCCAAGTTTCTGAAAAGGGCAATTTCTACATCTGTGGGAACATGTCATTTATACCTTCTTTCCCCTCCTCCCCAGAGATAAGAAGCAAGTCCCAGCACTGCACCTCCCACCGCTGGAGGAGTGCTGGGTTTAAGGGCTGGAGCAGGGCTTCCCAGCCAGCTGCCAAGCAGGGAGATATAGCCCCACCAAAGCCAGTGAGACTTCGGTCTTGGTCAGTGCTCCTGTCTCATAGCATGAGGTTAAGTTGACAGTCTTACAAATGGAGAAAAGGCAACACAAATGGTCCTTTCTCCACTCCTGCTCTCAACTCCCTCGCTGTGCTGTGTGAAGGTGTGTGGCTCAACTGGCTGGGAGACAACACAGAGCGGCTCCACAGCAGTACCTGCAAATGACACATGATGATTCCTGTGTCTGATGCGGCAGGTGATAGCTGCTGTGACAGAGAGGAGAGGGCAGGAGGGTGGGTTGGAAGAGGCCCAGGAAACAAAGGAAGGTGCTGCCTGGGCACTGTCCTTGACACTGACCTGGGGAAAGCAGCCCCAGGATGCTATGGGCATGGTGCTGTTCCCAGTTATCAGAATGGTGCAACACCCTGAAAGGGCACTGCACCTTTCCGGTTTAAGTGGGTTATAGGTGCCGGGGGGTGGGGGGGGTGCGGCTGGACTTGATGATCCTTGAGGTCTCTTC
Organism: Psophia crepitans; assembly: GCA_013399095.1. NCBI lineage: Eukaryota > Metazoa > Chordata > Aves > Gruiformes > Psophiidae > Psophia > Psophia crepitans. Next base: position 66,184 of record VWZZ01000079.1, read on the forward strand.
CAACCTTAATGATTCTATGATTCTATGATAAGTATAGTCCTGAAGGTTTTGAGTCTCCAGGGAGGCAGTGTATTTGTACAATCCTGTTGTAAGTACTTTCTCTGGTCACTGACTCACTATTCAGCTGTCTAAGCTCCAGCAATTCCTAGTTTCCACTAGGGGAAGGTGGCCATGTGAGAACAGAGCTTGCCCTGGGTGTTCCAGGGAAATTACTTTCCAACCATTCATCAAGGGCTCTTTTGCATTTCTTAACTGATTGGCATGGAAAGCTCCAGATGAAAGTTAGTATTTCCCCCAAAGTGGAAGTATCATGTCCAAACAATGTATTGAGCTAAACTGCCAGCTGTTTCCATATTTGAGGAATCTGAGGTGCAGAATTGAACCTACCTTTGTTCCCCTCCTAACGAATCTCTCTGCAAAAGCAGTATAATTCCACATTTGTATTTTCATTCCAAGGCAAATGCTTCACTGCACTTTTTATTAAAATGAAATCTGGTGTGTGCAGCCTGGTGTTAAATGAGAGACTATTAAAGCCAATCAGTGGAGAACTCATTAGTAACCCTACAACAACAAACTAGTAGTTATGGCCCAGCATTCACAAGCAGCCATGACAACCAGTAGGAAGAACCCAGGTCTCATTGAAGGCTATAATAAAAAACACAGCTTATGTAGCCCAGTGACTGTGAATATCCATACAAAACGGCTGAGCTTCTATTCCTCAAATATGTGCCAGAAGTCATATTCTTTTCTCATGACTCTTCCCTGAATTCCACTCCCAAGAATGCTCCTGTCATTTAGGTATTTCTTCCCATTTCTAAAATGTAATGACAAGCACCAATCCTGAGCTCAAGGAAATCTGTCCCATCAATTAAAATAATGAAATAAGCAGAAGGCTGCCTATAAACACATCCACCTCTGCCCACTCATTCCTCAGAGGCCACGGTAAAGGAAGAACAGTTTAACTTTGCAGGATGCCTATAAGGCTAGGAAACTCTCCTTGGAAGGGCCAAGAGGGAAGAACTCCACATGTGAGCATCTGTCCAGAGGAAAATCCTTTTAGAGCCTCCCTCCCAACCTCTGTAATCTTCTCATCCAGTAAAAGGGAGAAGAGAGCACAGTGGTTTGCTGGATGCCCAGCAGAAGACTGGCCATTGAGATAACTATAAACTTGGTAGAATGGAATATTCCAACTAGATTTCTTTCTGGGACAATGAAGGAATAAATGAACAGGTAATTATTACAAGCAAAACAAAGAATTAAAGAGTGTAATTGAACTGGAAAACAGCTTTTGGATATTTGGACTCCAAATGATCACCTAAGCCTATTACCAGCATAAATTGAGATAAATCCCACACTAGAAGAAAACTTCCTCAAGAATCATTCAAAAAGAAAACTAACAATTCCTGTAGAACAAACCTTTCTTAAAGTATCATTTTCCTACTAGTTAGTGGGGTTATCTCACCAGAGGGCTCATTTCTAGGACAAAATTTGCAATGTTTAATGGTCGTGATCATACTTCTGCAGTTCCAGCCTAACACAGAGGAGAATCAGTTTCAAGATAGACAAGAAATAGTTACTGAGTCCATTATTAATATGAAAAGAAGCAGGCCAACACCTATATTGGCAAGAAATGGCTTTTAGATTACAGTTCATCTTGTTTCTTTTTGTGCTTGCATCCATAGTTCAAACAAAACTTTGTTTGCATGAGCACTTGCAAAAACGAACAAAATCATCAGCAAAGGGGAAACTGAGCTTTCTTTCTAAATCTGAGCAACATTCAGTTCATTTCCTCGTTACTCCATTATACACCCAGATCAACCACCAACTGAGACCGCACTGAGCAAGACCATTTGATTTTAGCTGCATTCAGAGCTACTGCACTTTCAGAAAGAAAAAAAAAAAGTAAGAAATGGTCAGAGTTCAAAGGCAGATCTTGGGAAATGACTAATTCACAGTCTTAGTGTATAATGTGCCCCAGCTGAACTAAATTACACATTTTTTTAGTTGGATGTGTCACTCTCCGAAGAATAAAATGTGAAAATTCCTTTATCACACTGCCTCCCAGCTATAGATTTGAAGCAAATTGGACCACTTTGGATTAGCTTCAAGAGTTTCTGAAACACCAGCTACATGGTGATGTATTATCTGAGGTCACATATGCTTTGCAGTCTCCCCAGACATCAAGCCCACATACGTACATTTCTCTATTCTGTGTAGGCATGCGGAGGGGGAACTGTAAGTTCACCAGGGCTGACTATAGTATTGCCAGGTCCAGGACAGGACTAAAATTAATCTTCCAGAACCTTCAGTCCAGTCCAAAGAGAGCCAAACTGTGTCCAGACATGCATGTCTTGCTGCTGCCTGCTGTGCACAATGCACAAGTGCTGTAGGATCTTAGGAGGTAGAAGGAGTTAAGAAAGGTATGAAGCAGCCACGTCTGCAGCACCTGTAGTACCCCAGATAGACAAAACATTTCAGGAGAGATTTAAAGACCTCAGACAGACAAAGTATATCAGGAGAGGTTTAAAATTTAGCACATAGCAAATTCCAGCAAGTTCAACAGGACTTGAAGGTATGAACACAGATCTCTGCGGGTTTTGGTTCAATGAGATGAACTTGTATCTTCATGTCTGCTTCTTTCCACTTCTCTCTCTCCCCTCTACCTTTCCTCCTACCCAAACTCCAGGCTGTGAGGCTGATCTTGAAGCTATCGCATTTCTATTGAACCTTTGGATTTGTAAAAGCAATGGCTTATTTTGGACACCGCTAGCTTTTATACATCAAAAGGTGCCTGAAAGTAATTTCTCTTAAACAGAAAACCAAGCACTCCACTCACTGAAGTCACACTTTTTAATTACCTCACTCAGAAACTACAGACAGGGTGGAAATATTTGGGAGGATCAGAACCCCAGACTGGCAGAGCACCGGCCAGCACTGTGCAAGGCAAAGTGAATATTTGCACTGTGGTCACAGAAGCAACTGCAACACAGCGTAATTATTTCTGAGCTAGCTCGGGTACCCGCAGCAATCTAGGCAGTGGCAGAATGGAGCTTGGCATGGACTAATTGACTCTGCTTCTGAGCAACACTGATGTTGGTACCCAAATTAAGCTGGGTATATCTACATGTATCCACCATCATTCCTGCAAATGCTGTACCCAAAGCATACAAGGGAGATGGAGCAGCATGACTTGGGCCATGAAGGTGAGAAGAAAGCTAGTATCTTCAAAAGTTACAAGAACTGCTTTCATGTGGGATGCCCAGCTTCAGGGCATAGCTACGCTGCACAACAGTACTGTCATATCTGGAGACTCAAGAGTCTCTGAGCTGGAAACTTCCATACAATGCAAAGAAGTGTTATGCAGAGAGATTACGTTGGGTCCTCAAAGAGGCGTAGCTATATGAGTATGATGTTATGCACAGGCTAATACAGTGTCAACAGAACTAATTAGCAGAAGGTCTCTGCAGAACAATTGCATCACATAGCAGGAGACAACATTTTGTTTCCCAGTTAACTGCTGAAAAGACACAATATAGCTCACCCCAAAAATCTCTGTTCATTTGGAAAGGTAGAGCAGCAGCCTGCCTTGATGCTACTTCTGATAACCTTTTCCCCTATTTAATCATTCCAGGCATGACTCAGAAGTGCAGCAGAAAACACTCCTTACCCCTAAGCCTAGCTGGGAAGGAAACTGATAAGAGCTTTGGGCACATTTGGTAGTTCCCAGGCTTGCAGAGAGCAAAATGCCAGTATGGGGAAGAGGAAGTAAAGGCAGTATGACCTTGTAATATGCCAGTGGATCATAGAGACAAAGAACAAATAGCAGACAGCACTATGGATAACGTAACAGGTCAAAGAATAGACTTTTCTTTCAGACCCTCACTTTCAGGCAAAGCAAAATCTGCTTTTTTTTTCACCAGTCCCTCTATCTGCCTACTACAGTTGACAGCGAGAGGGTCACAGCATGCACATATACACTGTCCCATGATTCATCATGACAAATGAACAAAGATGCTGAGCTCTGTGTGGCCACCTCTCCTGATGACTACTGCCTGGATTCCCCTTGTCCTACCACAAAGGGACCAACCTGCCCAAGGATTTTATATGTAAAACATACGAGAATGACAGCTGAGCAGGTCATCTGTCTAATTGCAGTTACCACCTCCCTCAGCTCTTCCCATGTCTAATTATCTGGGATGCTTCATGACATACTAAAACTCCAGCTTGGACAAAAAAGAAGATCTAGCAATTAGAGTGCTGTTCTAGAGGTTGTTCCACCACAGGCTTCCTCTATGACCTTAGACAGGTGTCTTCGCACAGTTTTTTAAGAAAATCTGAATCTGGATCAAGAGATTATGTTTATTCGAATAGGTTTCCCCTATTTTCAAATGCTCTTTTCCATCTAGAAAAACTTCCCATTCTAATGGAGGTGCCTAGGCTCTCTACATAATGTGCTCAAGAGAGAATGGGATGCAAAACACCCAGCAGAAAATGGCAAACAAGGTGCCAATGAGCACAGCGATAGCACAAGTCCTCTTCTTTGAGGTAAACTGGATCCTTAAGATACCTAGGGGCTTTAAAGCTTCCAGTATAAAGCAGGAACTGAGCAGAGCTGTTGACTCTCTTTTTGCAGCTCTAGTTCTCCAGATCTCTCTGCACTTCCTTTTCTCCTGTAATTCAGGGCTAATGGACAGCAGAAGGACACTTGGTCCCCCTACAACACGTGCCATGAAACTACTCCAGGTGAGTTACACAACGTGGACACCCATAAAGGACTCCCATTCACATACTGCTGGTGCCTAGAACAGAACCTGGCACCTTCTAGATTTCAATACAAACATTCCCATTGCTTGCAGCAAGAACCCACCTGACAGTTACAGACCCATTCATGCAAAGACACTCCAAGAAGTTCAGCGCTGTTATAACATCAAAATTTTGTGCATCGAGAGTCACACTCGAATTTTTGCACGATGCCTTCATTGTTCCTTTTCCTCATGCTGGCTTGCCCCCTGTGTTGCATGGAGGCTTTCTAAGGGGGTGACAGTACTGGCACTCATGACCCTTTGCCCAGGTTCTGGAGAACACTGCCCACTGCCCCGGAACACAGCAAGCCTTAGCAGAATTATTCTGGTCTCAGAGGTCTCCTCCGACCCCTCTTTTGTAACGCTGGCCCAGCCCCTTCCCTTACCTGTTGAGCATGTTGGACTGGTAAATCCTTTTCTCCTGGGTGTTGTAACAGCTGCTCTTGGGCTCAGGGATGAAGCTGTGTTCAGACAGCATATCAGAAGCAGCCGTGGTGATTATGGCTATTCCATCCCTCACTCTGGCAGGAAGACCGTAGTCCCATTCATCATATGAGACAGAGATGAGCCCGGTGGGGAACTCAGATGGCACTGTGTCTGTATCCCCTGCCACCAGGCTAGGCACAATCCACGTGTAACCATAGCCTGTCAGACCCACAGAGTTGGCCACCTCAAAAATGTAGGTGGCCTCTTCCTTTGTGCAGTAGAGGAGGATAACAGGGCTTTGGAGCTTCTTGAGCTGGTTCTGGATCTTTGAGTCCCCATCATCCAGGGACATGTCCAACAGGAGGACCTCCTCCAGTTCCCAACCCACAAAGCTGTGCTCAATGGTGCTGCGGATCTTATTCACAAAGTCCTGGTAACCAGGGAAGTAAGTAGTGACAATGGAGAAGATGTACCAGTCATATTCTTCCATGATGTTGAGCATGACAGAAGCTTGCTGTTCTATTGATGGGCCAAACTGGAAGAACATGGATGACTCATCCTAGAATAGGAAGGCAAAGAGAAGAAGAGAGAAAAAAGAAAACAAGAATAGGTCAAAGGAAATAAACAGCATTCCTAGTCAATCCATTGAGCATGGAGGGGGAGGCACGCAGTCAGAATCTTACACTTCATGTCTTGGCCAGAGCTTAAGGATTTTTAACTTTTAAAAATTTAAAATTTAAGCGAAGCAAGTGGGGAGGAAGTAAAAGCCTTTTTATGACCAGCTGTCCTTACTTTATTTTTAAAAGCAGGTTGCCGAAATTACTTAAAGGTTTCAAATGTTAGGCATGATTCTAACAGACAGGGAACAAGTGGTACACAAGTGAGGACAGAAAAAAGAGAATACATACAAAATATTCCATGGTTGCAGAAATTAAGAGCTTTAATCCCACAATTTTCGTACCCTTATATGTAGTATAAACAGGAAATACAGGAGCTTTGACTCTGATTTAGTTTGGGACAGTCACTCTAGTTTCAGTATCCAAACTGAAGTGCAACTAGAGTAGGCAAAACCATTGGACACAAATAGCTCCAAGAACCTCCACTGCAAGCTCCTCTCAAAGCAAGCAGTGGCACAGAGTGCTGCAACTGCGAAGGTTCAGTTTCAGAACAACATAAAACATACTAAAATGGAACAAAATAAAATTCTAACCTATCAGGGGTGTTGTTTATACTATGTTTTAGAGAAATGTCAGCTGAACATTTCTGTTGGTATCCCTTTCATATCCTTCTACCATACCAAGTTCATCTTTGCAAGAATCAGAACTTGCACCATTTTATAACCTCCGAGACTCCAAGGGAGTTTTGTGCAGATCTCAGCTCTCCAGCGGCACAGTGTAAGCTTTTTTTCATCCTGGGATTTCATAAGACACCAGGCTTTCAATTTGTGACAGATCCAGTAAAATCGAAATCCCTGCTTTTGCCTAATTCATGATGGAAAGGAATGGAAAAAGCATTTGGCAATATGCTGTCTTATGGATTGATCTTCTATCTTTTTAAAATCAACTGCAAACACCCACTGTGTTCTGTAGAGTAGGATTAGATCACACACACACACAAAAAGGCAGAATTAAAAACTCTCTGCAGAGATTCCCATTACAATAAGAAAGTTCTTCAAATGTAATCACCACTTTTAAGAATGAAATAGCAGCCTCCACCTTCTTTCAATAAGCCAGAAGAACAGAGGTCCAAAAGGAGGTAGTCAGGAATTTTAGACCTGAGGAATTGTGCAAATGCATCAAGACATTACTTCAAGATATTCACATTTAGAACAGCTCTCTACGAAATTCACTCTCCTACAGCCTGAGAGGTAAAAATGTTTTTCAGCAGGGTTGCCAGTTAATCATCCATCCATCCATCCATCCATCCATCCATCCATCCATCCATCCATCCCTCCCTCCCTCCCTCCCTTCTTTAGTCATTGTTTTGATTACCTATAGCCATTTTCTCTATTGGCAAAATATGCCATAGTTCAGGAACTCCAGGAAAAAAGCTCTGATCCTGCATCCAGCCTTAGGCTGTTTGTTTCTGTTTTCTGAGCTCATTATGGGTCATGTCCTGTACAGAAGAGTCCTTGCTCCCAGATCCCCATGCCTCTCCTATGAGGTTTGGTGATTAAACTCTGGTCACTTCCTACACACAGCTCACCACCCACTTGTCAAAGTACTCTCAGGGCTGCTCTTTGCTCACTAGAAAAATAGATGTACACAAAAAAAAAAAGAAGCCAGCAACAAATTGGAGACAAGTTTAAAGAACAGGAGGAGCAACTGAGCCTCTTAATCTGTGTCAAACAGCTCATACTTTCTATCACTGGAATTCTCCTCCTCCTCCCAGAACTATATTCAGGAAAATATCTTACTCTTCCAATAAAAAGATACTTTTCTCTTTGAAGCTTATGGAGAAAATCAGGAAAGCCAGAGGAAAAATTAAATTATTGTCACAGCATCTGCCAGAGTTTGAAGAAAGCCTGAACAAGCACCTCCAATACCCTTCATTGCACTGTGCCTTTGAAAGCCACTTGTAGCAAACTGAATGCTAGAGTGCAAAGACTCAGACTTACTGTAACATGAAAAGGCAAGACAGGTACACTGATGATGAGTATTTATTTTTATATTAAATTCAACAAAAGCTTTTCTATACTTATGCGTAAGAACCTCTGAATTGACTGCAAATTTCCACAGTTTCTAGCAGATCTGAAGGACCTGGCTATTGAATTATGGGAATATTTGACACACAGCATCTTGAAGTCTTGTCTGAAAAAATACTGGGTGCTTTCCTCAGCGACAAACAGGGGATGGGAGATGGTAAATCCACTGGTATTTCAAGGCTGCATAGACACACACCCAGGCAGGAGTTAGTAGGTGTGATAGCCAGGTGTGGGAGGTACTGCCCTCGCCATGATTTTAAACAGGGTCAGATGCTAAAGCGCCCGCTGACAGTTTGATCCACACGAGGGCACAGCCCACCTGTGGAAGGGAATTCAGCCCCAAACACTCGGGGAGAAAAATTCAGAGCTTCTAACTAAAGAGAGTGTATCGGAATATCAAAAATCAACACACCAAATAGATAGTTTTATCGTAGCCCAGCTAAACAATTCCTCTCCACCAAGAAATTTAAGCACCCCTCCTTAAATCAAACAGCACAGAACACTTGGCTGTGCATGTAATAATTGCTCTTGAGCAACGGCCTGCATTTTTATTACAGAAGCAGCAAGAAGAGGCAAGTTCTATTCAAAATGAGAGCACTAAGGAGGCGCAAGCCAGTCCAGCTTTTGGCTTGCCAAGATGTCTCTTGGCACCTGATCACCCCAATACTTGGGCTAGCCAAATGTTCTTCATTCCCTTACCAACTCAGCACTCAGACAAGAGAGGGACGAGGGAGGAAGGACGGACAACAGTGTAGAAGAAAGCATCCATCTCATAATAAATCAGGAGAATTGCTGATAGAGCTGGCCAGGAATCTCAGAGCGTGCCTTTTGGGGGACAAAAACCAAGCTAAGATGAACGCCTGAGAGCCACTATTTCTTTCCTCTCCTTATTTTTGACCACACTCGATGGAAAGTCAGGGAAAAAGAGAAGGAGCTGAACTAACAGAACCACAGGGTTGTCAGACAGAGCAGGAATTTGACCTCACTGTGGTGCTACAGTGAAAGCTTTTAAATTAGGAGGTAGGTCTAAGGGGGTTTTACCATTTTTACACACATATACACCTTGAATCAGTACTGCTTGATTACAGTCTGAAACCAAAAAGGATTATTTTACCCCTCCAGGCATTAAAGGTTTTTACAGAACATTAGAAGCTCCTTTTTTTTTTGTCCAGCAGAAATTTCACACTCTCCACCTCTCTTTTTCACCTTCAAACAGCCAAAACATGGTTCAACATTGCCACTGGGAGATGAATTTCTGTTTGGGATACAGATAGGTTGAGTTCAAAGCAGAAGTCATCCCTTACATTGCACATCATCTACGTAAAATACAATCCCCTGGCTTCAGGAAAAAGCTCATCTTTCTCCTACAGCCCTTTCACCTGCAAGCCCAGGCTCCCCATAGCTAACTGCTGCAAGAGACAGCAAGACACTGCAGGGTGTCCCTCACCCAGTCTAAAAGAGTAGAGGCTCCATTTTGCAGGATCTCAATGCCTCCAAAGATCCTAGTACTCCCCCACCGTCACCCTGCAAGGTCAGGGATCTGGAGTTTGCAGAGCTGAGCTGGAGGTAGAGCCGATCAATTGACACAGCACCACTCCCCAGATGACAGATGATTTCCCACAGAAAATCTGCTCCAAGTTTACTGCTGCTGGGACAAGTATTGCCTCCCTCTCCTGCACATTTAACCCCTCAGATAAGGAGGCTGGATTGCACATGGCGAAGGTGCAAAAGCACCCACCGTGAGGCCTCCTCTTGGAGACTGGTAGCTGGCAAGCTCCTGGGTGGATGGAAGAGGTTTTGTGGAGGTGGCACAAGGTTTAGAGAGCAACCAAGTGTTATTGCCACCAATTTTAAGTCACCTGGCGACTTCTGCTCCTCAAGGCCCATGCAGATATTGCACGAAGGCCAGATCTGATCCCCACCCGGGATGCAGGCCCTTGGCCAGGCTGCAACTGACTCTCTGAGGAACCCTCCTGCAGCTGCACCAGTTGAAACCAATCACTGCCGCAGCTGCACCAGTTGAAACCAATCACTGCCATTTAATGCACCATTTAGCTCAGATGTGGCAGGAGAGCTCCCTAGGGTGCTATTCTCACAAGTTCTTTCCTAACAAACTCTCTGGATTCTCCAGGCAAGCATAAGCAGTTACTGCCTTACAAACAACATCTTACTATCCAGAGCAAAACCACTGCTCAGCATGGGGTAGACTCCAGAATGTCCCTAAAGCAGAGGAACACTGGTTCCCCAAAAACAGTTGCAATGGGCCAGTCATCTTGAAGAACCAGAGAGATGTCTGCTGAGCCATAGTATCACGCTGCTTGAGTTGGGGTGTGAGGAGATCAGCATGCTACGTTTACTCTGTAAATGTAATCTGGTTCTCTGCACCATGCTCTGGTGTCTGGGCCATGAACAGACTTTTGCTACTGGTGACAAGTTCCTTTAGCTTCATTTCAAGTGCCAGACCACACAAGGGCCAGGTATGTCAAGTTATGAGGAATTTGAGTGAGGAGCAAGTCAAAAGCATGTGTTTCCTTCTAGGATTTGGAGAAATAAACTATGTTTATGCAGAATCTCTGCACAGATTCAGGGGAAATACAATTTGTGCTGCTGGTCCCTTTTTATTAGGCTTTTGGGAACATCAGTATATCTAACCCCATTTGCTGCTGCTGCATTAAGCCTCCTCTCCTGCCATAATTTAACAACTGGGGTCTGCCCTTCCTTTCCTTTCCGGTTTGCGAAGGGGATCCTGTAAGATCCTAATGGCTCAGGCCACTATCACTTTCCAAAACTCCCTTCTTGTTTCCCTGATTTAGAAGAAAATAACACAGTCTTGATTTGCAAAATTCCTCTACGACCTACAGACAAATCACATAGGGCTGCTGCTTGTTTAGACTTTGGCCCTGTCTACCACACATTATGTGGGGGCAAAAAGGAGTGAGCAAGCACCAAGTAATTAATGTGAAAACACAGACCTTAATTTCCCTACCTATGTATTTATTTTCTTCAAAATTGAGACACCACTGTGTACCTATTTGTCACAGTCCTGGTGGGATACCTGATTCACTGGGAGTTTTATTGTTCATTATGGAAAATGCTGCAACAGTTCAAAGTCTTATAATTAAATTTTCTATATTTCTGAGTCCCTTTTGTTATAACAGATCTGACAGGAAATCAGGATCTTTATTGCTTAAGTGTTCATTTACTCCTGTTTATTCTTACCACAAATGCATCACTGCCTCAGGCTAGCCTGCAGTCAGGATCTTCTGCCTGTTTGTTTTTTCTCCCCACATTTAATTTTTTTATTTAGTTTTCAACGACTCAATACAATAAAACTCTGGTTTTAATATTATGTGCTGCATCATCCTGTGTGAGTCCTTTCCTCGAGTGCTTGCAGCAGGGACTATGGAAACATGGCGACACTACAGTCCTAGCACAATGTCCCTGTGGTGGGACTGGTGTCTAGAATATTATCTCTGCATCTTTCACACACATACACACTCACATTTCCACAAATACACATATTCACAGTAAAATGTACTCAAAGTAAGGTTGGAGCACATTGGTCTGTGTCATTTCTTAACGACTATCTGCCTAGTTGATACTATTTAGCAGTATTTCAAAACTTTCCCATCTTACTGGAATAGGTTCCCTGGGTTATTACTGATTTTGTCTTGCACAGCAGATGTAGTAGATGACCTCCTGCAATCCTTTCCTAGTGTTCTGATTCATTGATGAGTGGATTGTCCTTGGTGAAAATCCTCAGAGCTCCCCTGGGAATGTGCCATCAGTGGGGAGTTCAAATTCGTTAGATGCAGAAACGTGGTTTACATAACCATATCTTTTATCAGTTCCCTACCTTGTTCTCATAATAACTACCAAATGCACTGGTCTTATTTGACAGAAGGATACGTAGCTCAGACATGATGGTTACAGAGAAGTGACTGCAGAAACTAGTGGTTGAGTGAAAGGAAGAGACACAGTTCAGTGTCCCCACTGATGGAAAGGCTGGCAGGATATACTGTGATAAATTAGTGGAGGGCTGTAAGAGCCCTCTCTTACAGGAGAGCGTGTTGCTGTCCTTCTGGTCCCTGCTAGGCAAGGCATTCAAGTGGCCAAGAAAGGAGGTCTGCGGCAATTAGGAGAATGGCTGCTGCCTCTCTAGGTCTCTTCTGACAGCCATGATCCCTGGTGACTACTGAGAATAATTGTGATAAGGAATCTAGAGTCACTAGTGTAGCTCAATTTTGTTACCCTGGTAAATGGTAACAAATGTACCAAGATTCACATGTATAATGACATTATTTGTAGATGTAACTATCGTCATATACACAGATCCCAGTCATGGCTTGGACGCTAATCTCTCTCTAGCAGTGGAAACAGATCTGTTGCAGAGTCCTAGCCCAGAGAGAACTCTGTAAGTGCTCCAGCACTGAGGAGTTCCTGAGAGCTGCAATAAAAAGGTCTCTGATTAAAGATGACTCAAGAGCTGAAAAGAGCTAAGTGATTTCCACTTTCAACTTAAGGGTCTACAGAAATCATTCATTCTAAGCATTTTGCAACAGAGGAAACACAAGATACCCTAGATTCTGTAATCCTGAACTTGGGATTGTTTCACTCCATACCACATGCAGTTAATAAAAAAAGATGAGAGAGACAAATACACCAGGGCCATTGTCTGACATACACAATTCAAAGAAAAACCCCAAAAGTTGTTTGGCTAAGGAGAAGGTGCACCATTTGTGAATTTTATACAAAATCACTGGTCAAAGCAGGCTAGTATACGATGGTATGCCATACCAGCTTCTCAGAGCATCACATATGGATGCCAGCACTTTTCCACAGAGGGGACACGACAGTTACCTAGCTGCCAAGATAAACAGTTTTCACACCGGGCTTGTTGCCTACCCATTTTCACCTCTGTATGTGTGTGTTTCCTTGTTTGATGAGCTAAATGGATGGATTAAACCACTGGTCACTCTCGGTAGATTCCTCCTATCAGGTGCCGTGTTATACCATGTTGGCAACATAGACAGCCCAGGCCTAGCTCCCGTCCCAGCCCAGAGAAGCCCACCAGGTCGGCTTAATATCCTGACATTGGCAGCCCCTATCAGTTAGAGGAAAGTCAGACTGCCCCGTTGCTCATCTGTCCAATTACATCATGGTGTTGCCTGGGACTTCTTTTCTGGCTGTCTTACTCTTCAGACTAAGGACCGAATTTTGACTGTGATTTGAATGGGATGTCACTGGTATAGACATATTAATCAATAGCAGCCATAAAGCTATCCAGCACTCTTTAAAAAGTCCAGTCACAGTATTTGGCAAAATGTCATTGAATAAATTTCCCAAATCAAGTACCCAGGGTGAAATACTATTTTTTTTTATCATTTCTAAATTAACTGCTCTTCCATTCCATCAAGTATGCCATTGGTCTCTTATTATGAGCAAACTCGATCATGAGCTGAACCTCCAAAGGTTCACAGAGTCTATTTAGATAAGTCCTAGAAGTTCAGCATTGCACCCAATGCCCTCTGAGCCTCTCAGGACCTGAAGATCTCTCACTGTGGCCCACCTGGGGGCAGGTCAGAATGTGTCTGTGAGGGCCCTTCTGTCTCATGAAGTAGTGATACCCACGTTTGCTCAATTTCTGCATTGCTTCCCTAAGCATTAACCTTCTGTGGGCAAGGCTGTGAGTTGCTCTGCGTCCTAACACGAGGCGCCTGCAGTCCTGGTGATGCCAAGGTCTACTCAGCCTTTATGGACAGAACGGACTGGCTGTGCTCGTGCTCTGAGCCAGCCAGACCACAGCCGAAGCAAAGTAACCAGGTAGTGTTGTGCCAGGCAGGAGGCAGTAAAAGCCTTCAGCCTCATCCGGTTTGCTCAGCAGTAATTAGGCAATGCTCTTACTCAAAAGAAAAAAAAACAAACAAAACCAACAAACTCAAAAGGAAAAAAACTAAAAAACCACTAAACCCCAAACGAAAAAAAAAAAAAACCAAACCAAAACCACCATTAAAAATAATCAGTGAGCTTTCTAGCAAGGGAGCAAAACCAAGAGCTGAGATCTGACTAGATTACACAGGCTCCAGCTTTCCCACTGCCCCACACCCGGCTGCCTTCTCTCTAACGGTGTCATAATTGACGCTCTCGACAATAACATAAAATTAAAAAAAAATATTAAAAAGAAAAAAAATATTAAAAAGAAAAAAAAGGACAAAAAAGGGTCCGGCCCTCGCCGCTTCGGTCCCCGTTCAGCAGCGGAGTTTCCCTGGCAANGCCAAAGTGGAGCTCATCCCCCGGCAGGCCGCTGGGACTGCAGAGACGCTCGGGAAGAGGAGAGGGACTGAGGGGCCGCCTGCCTAGATCTCTTGTGCCGGGTAACTAGGGGCGGGCAGGAATCAAGATTTCCCCTCATCCTGCCCGCCCAGGCCTCCTTCTCTAGGGCAGGTCCCAGGCTGCCTCAGCACTCCTTGGCCCTGTGTTCCTCCGTGGTGTGAGAGAAAGGTGCAGAGCGTATGTGCTGCTGTCTTTGCTTCCCTGCGTTCACCCACCGCTCTTACCTGGGGATTCAGTCCCACAAACACAGCCAGGTTTATTCAGTTAGCCCAGGTCACTGGCTTCCTGCGGTGGGGCTGCCCCCAAACTCGGAAAGAAGTGAGCTCAGCTTTTCTCCTCCTGAGCTTGGGAGTGAGCATTCGGCCATTTCATACTCGCAGCTTCCTGAGACCATAAGGACCCACGCGATCCTTCGTTGCACCCTCCAAATCAGATCCTATTGCTTTGGAAAGGAGGTGCTGCCTGCTCAGAGTACACCTCCTCCCTGCTCTCCCAAACCTGACTCACTCCAGCTCGCTCCAACCTGGGTTTTGCAGCATGGGCTGGGAGAGGAGCAATGTCGAACCCTTGCTGTGCACCAGACAAAAAGGCAGCTCTGTGTGATTCGTTTCAAGAGGGATTTTACCCCCTTCCTTATGCTGCCAGGATAGTATACAAGAGTCCAGGCATAAAATGAAGAAACAGTACCCTGATCCATTTTTGTTTGGACACACTGCTGGCAAGCAGCTGCCTCATTAGCACATAATGCGTACATCCACACCAGGCAATGGGAGACACAGAAACCTTGAGCTGACCCTAAGACATCTCTGCATTAGCACTGTGTGGAAACTCCAGCTCATGTCCAGTAGAGCTGCCAAGTCAGGAGAGTTAGTTAGTTCAAATCCCGGCCTGCATTGTCTTGGTGACTCTCCTTCTGGTTTCAGATCTAGCTGGGGACTCTCTAAGCCCGAGAAGAAGAACCAGAGGTAGATTCCTGAACCATCAGACCGGGACTCTGGATTCAGCCCCAGCTTTAGAACGTGACTGTATAACTGAAGTGCGTTACAAGAGTCCTTGGCTGAAACAAGCAATAAGGGTTTCAATATGCACCTTGATTTGTCATGCTTGAAGGCCTGATCCCCATCAGAGCTGGCCTAGCCATAGCTACTTACCTCTTATGCTCCAGGATGGAGGAAAACATGGCAGCACCTACCTTCTCCCTACCCAGCTCTCCTTCCTGATCAACCAGTGAGCAGTGCCTCTGTTGGGAAGCTGCTGTCATGCCTGTCATGCTCGTCTAATTGATTCACAAAGTTTTAAATGATTATTGATTCTCCTCTTCCCTACTGTGGAGACTTTGAGACCAATAAAGCACATGGAGTTATTTATACAGATATTAGAAAAGAAAGAAACTCCCTCCGCAAATGTTCATCTCAAGTTCCCATCTATTAAGTCTCAGAAACTCAAGAGGAGGTTTCCTACAGCTTAACAAAGGCACTCACAAATATATGAAGTTCCCTGCACACACACATGCCCATTCAAACGTTTGCAGGATGTTCTGCCAAATCCACACCTGCTGTATTATTGCTTCCTATTGTTTTGTATTGGGATCATAGCTCTTTAGTTCCTTTTCTTTGCTATGATGATTAACAGCCATTTGCCATACCCCTTGCTGCTATGAGAGTGAGGCAGAAATTGTGGCAAACCTGCTGTTCAAGGAAAAGCCATTTATGAATTCCAATGAACAGGAAGTTGTTCTTGGTAAAAGATTGGACCATAGGAGACTTGTGGAGCTGAAGCTTGCAGTCTCCCTACAGTTCCAGAAACACTTCACATTCATCATTGCTACAGTGATTGGTGCTGGAAGGACCATTATATTCATCTCCATGATCTAAGCACATGAATGTTTACACTGCTCAGGGACTGATGAAGAGGATTTGGGAGAAAGAATCAGTCCATCTGACCTTGCAATAAGGGTGCTATGAGTTTCAGTTTTGTACTGCTTTTTGCTTGGGTGATGAAAGTCAACGAGCCCATTTCTAGTCAGCTTAATTCTGTGCCGGAGCACGCATAATTGAATTCACTTTTTTTTTCCTATACTTACCTGCACATTAATAGAAGGTGCCTTCTATATATTCAATATGCCCTTGACATAACTTAAAAGCAGCAGCATAATAAATAAGATGCTCTTTTTGTACTTGAATTCAAATTTTTCTATCTATATTAAGCTTTGTACTTTTTTAAACAAAACCTGAGGCTGGGACTGAACTGCCATATCTTTTTCAAGATCACACAGACACATGAGGCACTGAGATTTCTGTCGAGGACTGGCACAGCAGAGAAAGGGATTGATGGAGCAGTAAAAGAATTTGCCTCTGCTGGCCATTAATAATAAGAGTAACAAAAGCATCTGAGAAAATAAAAGCCAGGGTGAGGCATGTAAGGTATAGAAATAGCTCTTTGAGTGACTCAAAGGCAAAGCCGATGCATCTTGTTTGCCTGCATCTCCCGTTGCCTGTCCTCTTTCTTAACCACACACTCCAACACGACGGGGGAGTGGGAAGTAGATGGAAGCATCAGCAGGAGCTACAGCAAGCCAGAGAGAAATGAGCTATTCAGTCTGAACAATGCCTGGCCAAGGCCCGTGACAAAAGATGAACAAAGAATATGAGAGGGGAAAGAAAAAGCCATGTCCAGCACTGCACCTCCTGCGAAGGAAGAGCTGCTGGCTGTAATGCTTTGTTTTCCCTTCCACTTTGTATCGCTCTGTCTCATTATTTCTTGACTTTCTGTACACAGCTGCCTCCCGGTTCTTCAGTGCATGCAGGTCTAGATAGATATAGATATAGATATAGATATAGATAGATAGATATATACACAGACACGTGCACGTAGGCAACGCCACATGCAGGATGGCTCATCTTCAATATGCCGGTTCCACTCCAGCTCGGGCTGGCAGCACCTGAAGTGGATTAGCATCTGACAATGATCCCTATGAAATGATGTGACGGTGCAGTCCAGCCTTACTGAAGATTATTGTCCACATCACTACACATGCATTCAGAGCTAATTAAGCCTCTGGTCGGTGCTCTCAGAGAGAAGCCAAGGATTACACAGGCTGCTTCACCACATAGGCCTGGCCACAGCCCAGAGAAAGAGAGCTTGCACACCTTGAAATTGTGGGTAAAAGCATTGGAGACATGGTTTTAACGGATTTTATTCTTCCTGACAAAGTACAGTCCTTCAGGACCCATCTTTCATGGAGGCAAGTAGTCATCTAATTAATATATACCAAGAGGATCTGCATTAAAAAAAAAAAAAACCAAACCACCCAAACAAACAAAACCCCAACCAAAAACCAACCAAAACTGTCTTTCCTTTAGGCAGGTCAGAAGAAGCATTACTTGTGGGGAGGGAATAGCCACAGAAAGGTTTATTTCAGAGTGCAGCTGAGCAATTCTGGAATCTGAGATAAAGTCATTGCTCTGGTCATCTAGCTTCAGGATACTTTTTTTTGCTAATAGGAAGACGTGCCTTTTCTCCTTTCCATGCAGAACCTCTGAATATCTGCTTTCTGAGAACTACTGAGCTGAAAAACTTTCCTTCAAGACTGGTGACTGGTACAAGAAGTTCGACCTTTTCATTATCTCAATGGATGCAGGATGTATACATTCCTACACTACTAAACCACAACATACACATCTATCTGCACTGCGTAGGAGCCTGCAGCAGTCACTGTGCACCCTTTATCTCAGAGGACATTCTCCTCTGTGCTAAGAGTAGAAGAAACAGTTTAAGAACTATATATGTTCATCATCTTGGCATCCGCACTCTTCAAGACATGCAGCCTTGCAGAATGGGCATGCTGCATGGGAGATAGCAAGCCAGTGCTCTACAGCTCATTTGGTGTCCAGCTGCTCTTGTTATGCTACTCAGTAATTTCTAAGGGCTGATAGTAGATCCCTTTCTCCTTTCACTCATCAGGCTAATCCCACCAACTTCAAAGTCCCACCCTACTCTCCAGGCAGAAGTAAGAACATGGTCAGGCTCCTTGTGCATTCAGCAGTAGGCTATGGACACAACCTCTCTATTCATCAGTGGGGAAACATGGCCTTTATGGATATCCCTCACTGGCCTTCCTTCTCATAGAATCTCTCTTTATAATGGAGCTCTAGGATATTCAAGGAAGGAAAAGTATGCAGTATTTTTACATTTTCGTATGTTTTAAAATGTACATACTCCATCCACACATAAAGGGCTGAGGATCCCAAATCCCCTTTTTTTACAGGGAGCTCTCTGAGGGCCATGAGTTGCCCTTCATCTGTCTGCTCTGGGGGACTTTGCACAGCCCATTTATAGTTCCCCTATTTCATTGCTATGCAATAAGCAAATTGTTGGGTCCCCATAATATTTTCACTTCATTCTATAAGCACCAGCATGCCTGTTTCAGCAGAGATTAATCACACAAGCCCTCCCGGCCTTGGACTCAACCTTTCTCAGGGCTTTTCTAAACAGGGCAGTGTACTTCCTTACATGAGGTCAATTGCGTGTCTTGGTCTTCAATGAAGGAAGCTCTCAGTCCTCTGGGCACACTGACAGCAACATTTTAAAAGTGCACAGCAATGCTGCCCAACAGTTTACAGTCTCAGCTAAAGATGAACAGCATTTCAGACAGAAATGGCAGGAGGACTTTAAGCAGGCTGTCATAATCCCTCCTACTAGGATGTGGACAGTAGGCATAAACTGGTCCCATTCCTGGTGAGTCTTGGTAGGGGATTTTTCAGGACTGTAAGTGGGCAACACCTTCCATCCTACAGCTTTCACCAAACAACCTCTTCAGAGTTTAACAGCATCTTGCGGTCTTTATGGACTCAGAAAGGAGATTACTGCCTCTTGAAGTGCCAAGAGCTTTTGCTACAGCTTCTAGGTTTTCCCTGAAGTGCTTCCCTCCAGGTATGAATGGGCTAGGTATTACAACTGAAAAGATTTTCATTTAGCAAATTTTTCTTCTCAGCTGATGTACTCAATGCAGAGGAAATACGATAGGTGAGATCTCTTTCCTTGCCCATATCTGCATAAGCTTGTTTTAAGCACATTGTACGATTGCTTCAACTGCCCAGCAACAGCCTCCTCACATCACCAGGCCTCTCAAAACCATGCCCAGATTGTGTAATGCCACAGCCCCACATCAGAGATGCCAGAGCTAACCTGGACGACCTAGTAAGCTCACAAGGCACAGCCACAGCTTGCAGAAGTATTACCTCGGATCCCTGAACCTGAAGAGTGATTTCAGTATAGTCCCTGAGCTAAATTTGTGATGACACGGTTGTACTACCCCTAGACCTAACCTGCTGGTTGCTACCTAAAGGTCTACAAACTGTGCCATGCAGCTATGACCTCACCAGGACTTACTTCCTTCCCGCAGTACCTGGGCACTCCAATACCTTCGGGTGCTTCCCACCAGAGCTGCCATATAACTTACCCTTGTTGCCTGCTCCTCGGGCTCCTTTTGACCCCACTGTCTCAACAGAGGTTGTTCTCTGCCCCTTTCTCTCAAGCCCACCTTGGACCCTTCTGCATCCCCCAGCCCCACAGGGTTCCTCTGCATCAGTTCCCATCCCACCTGCTGAGCGTGGGGTGGCATGACCGGCCAGGACTGGGGCAGCAGGAGGTGAGGCCAAAAGGACAGCAGACGGTGGGTTCACGTCCACATACGCGTGCATCCCGATTAAGGATCCAGCTTTGTTTCCATGGCAACGTGCAGAGCCTCCGCAGCACGGTCCCTTCCCACGCGGCAGCGGTGGCCAGGCTGTGCACCACTAAATCCTCCTGCCGCTCCCAGCCGCTGCCAGGGCCTGCCAGCAGTGACCCCTTACGTGCGTTCCAAAGCCTGGCAGATTAGGGCTCACAGATTTCCCACTCGTCATGTGCCGTCCAGAAACAGGCAAATAAGGATGCGCCGACTAATAGTAGTAACAGAAATAACACCACCCATCGCAGTCGAGCTGTAAACCCTTTAGAACAGCATTACAGAGAAACGTGTTTCTTTCCTGGAAGCTGCAAATGATTATGGAGTGCAGTTCAGAGAATTAAAAGAAGACATTTTTTTCCTGTGCACATGTAGCTCCTTAGCACACAGCCAAGCAGCCAGCATTCCCCTGGATCTACTGCCAAATGTCGCTTGCAGGTTGTCCCATGCAGCCTGCCTTCTCATGGGACAGTACTAATAGTTCTTCCAAACAAGGATAAGCCCAGGCTGTTTGGCCACTTCACTCAGCCCCCACGGTAGGGAGGTGATACATAAGAGGACAGCTGAGACACCGGGTCTGGGAGCTCGCACCCTTTTCTGCACCTCTCCAGGGAGAGGCATGTTAGACACGGGCAGATGTTTCTTCAGGCCTCCTGCACTCTGAAAATCTACTTGCCAGCTTAGAGCTGAATCACAAGCAGGACTGAAGTACTCATGATTTCTTGGCCATTTCTACGGCATGTCTTAAGGGTTGTCTGCTGAGGAACGATTGGGAAAAATAATCCAAATTAACTAAAGTTGTGAGTTTAGCATGAACTCATTAAATCACATTAGCCTTGAATGGACACAGTTCTTCCAAATTAAAGCAACCCTTAGAAGAAAATTGAACTAAACTGAATTAAATTCCTTTTAATTCTGAAGAACAGAGTGCCTACATGGGGTTTGATGTAATTAAGGAACAGCAGTCTGGAAGGGATGTCCCAGCCCCAGCCTCCCAGACAGCCTCTCCATATTAGTCTTTTCAGGAACCTATCATGCTCTCACAGAAGAGGGGTTAGGTTTCTTGCTTTCCCTGTGTGGTTTGGAAGCTGGGGCAGAACCTCACTGCACCGATGACTTTCTGCTGAAGCCCATTCCTGGCCAGTTAATACCTAGTTGGTCTTTACCTTGAAGAGCTCTCCTACTTCGAGAGTATTTTTCCCTCACTCTTGTTTTAATGGAGGGCAGCCTTTTATATTCTTCTCAGCCTGCATTTTCATTTTGCCAGATTAGATAAGCTACACTGTCTTAGTCTCCTCTTGTGGAATATGCTTTCCCTTCTCTCTACCAACCAGATACCTTTCTGACTCCATTTTGCTTTAATTGGGATAACTGGAATTATACGCAGAATTGTACACAGAGGAAATTACAGCAGAGCCTTTTAAAATGATAGTGATACTTCCCTGCCTTGGCAGGGAATATCCTGCCTGGCACCTAGGAACATAATTGCCTTTTATGCTGATGTCTCATATCTAAGGCTCAGTCATCACATCAGTAAATAATACTCCCACTTTTCCTCTTTTTCATTTGCTTCTAATGGATAATCCCATTGTTTTTAGGATCAGTTAGTAGGAGTAACAAAGAATCTTCCCATACAGGCCAGCAGAATGTGCAAAATTACCCAGACCAGCTAGAAGAAATAGAAATATCTTAGTGCTGCACTCTCCAAACAATTTCTGCTGCTCAAGTCCTTCAGATCTAGTGTGGGTTCTACCACATGGCTCCAAACCAGGCACTGTAGACCCGTCTATCTGCATGTCCTTGGACTTCACACCATTGCATTTCACCTTCTTTCTGTACTGTAGGCCTCAAGACTGACCAGTTCTTCCTGCTTGTTCCCTATCCCACACTTTGTCGATCATGCTCCTCCCAGGTGTGCACAAATGTCCTGATCCCTCACACTTCTACACCACAGACCAGAGCCAGACATTTGGAAACATTTACAATTCTGTGGTTTAGAGAGTTTCAAATTAGCCATACTATACTTCATCATATTTCTGACATGGGAGGGGGGAGAGATTAGAAATGTATAACTCACAAAAGCGAGACAATCGGGTCTCCTGTTCAGACAAGCACTACCCATTGCAGGACACAAGCACATTTACAGCGAGTGTCATATGAATACAGCCAGTTTTAAAAAAAAAAGGAAACAGTCTTCATACAATTTATATCCAAGCTGGGGACTATATTACTACAGGAAATCATTGTACTGAGCAGCAAAAAGAAGCAAAGAGGTAAATTATTAGGTTCTGATTCAACACGCCATTATTGCCATTCAAGATGCCATTTACCGAGGACCAGGTTACTTCACTGTAGAATTAGATTTTTGTCCTGTTAATTTAGCCCTTTAAAAATATTCATTCACATTTTTAATGCAAAATTGCTTAGACCTGACTTGTCTGTGTTTGTATGCTGTCAGTGCTCCTGTATAAGAGTTTTATCTGCGTATTCATGTATGGAAACGTGCAAAAACTTGCAGAAGTGTACATCTTCGGTGTTCATATGCAAGCATTCAAGTCATAAGTGCTTGTGTGCTCATTCAACAAGGGAATGGAAACAATACCAAATAGATCTCTCTGACCAACCATAATTAAGTAATGCAGCCTGTATCAATCCATAGAGTAAATATTTTCCAAGAAGTTCACTGAATAAATTCAAATAAATTTGAGGAAATTATGGTCTGCACAATTGATATTCCATGAGCAGAAAAAGAAGCTAAATTCACTGAATAAATTATGTGTTGTGAATTAGTCCCCCAGCTCTAGCAATTACTATGGCTGGATTATTAAAATGGATGGATAATTTAGCATCAATAGTACTATTTTTTGTCCTGGTACTCAGATGATAATACTTAGGTTTTCTATAGCACCGCTCAAAATAATTGCAGTGTCTTTTTTTTTTTTTTAACAGAGGAGGAAAATAAAGTGGAGAAACAACCTTGCTGGTGTCGGTGTGTACCAAACTTCCTGGTATGGACCAGCTCAGCAGACTGGAAGAAATACAACCGACGTCCCTGAACAGTCAGGTAGAACCTCCCTCTAACAACAGCACAAGAACTAGGTAGGACATGATCCCTCATGCACATCCCTCATCACTCTGTATGAGAAGATGGCTGCATTTGGGATGCAGGAAGAGTAGGAATCCTATTAGCCTAAAGCAACAGGCAACAGTTATTGTTTGAAAGCATCTCATCACATTTAATGGGCTAGTGAGCACTAGATTTGCCCTTTTAGAACAGGTCATTTGGGAAAATCCATTATTAATTGTGATTTCTTCTGTAGTGTCACCAAACTATGATGTTCAGCACACCATATTCCAGTCTGAGGGGTAAATTAGTTATTTGGAGAGCTAGAAATGAGAGTGAAATCAGCCTATTACCACGAAGTAATTTGGGAAGTAATCTGCAGGATCTTTGCCCAGCTCCCTATTGATCTCTCTGAAACACCTCCTTCAGCATGATGTGCACAACTGCTACCCTGTCGCAGGAAGGCGAAGGGTGGAGGAGGTCTGAGCTGCCTGCTGCCTCCCAGGGGGGCTTTCCTGGAACAGGGGCAAGAGACTGGCCCAAACTAGGGGAAATGGAAGGGCAGGTGTGGGGCAGCCTTTCCTTGTCTTGTATCTGGGATGGCAACCAAGAAAAGAATTTCATGCTGCAAAAATTATCGGTTTGGCACCTTGCACCAGCCTCAGAGCTATTCTGGTTGAAAGAAACAATGCAATTTCCTGATAATTTCACTAAAAAGAGAATCCTGAGCCCTCCCGGCCCTCATGTAAAGCCATGGGTAAGTGCTTGTCCATTCCTCCCTTCCCCAGGTGCTGTGCTGCTGCCACACGCGAGATTAACAAGGAGGTTATATTTAAACTTCCAAGAGGAGCTGCTGTGCGATTATGGGTCTATTTAAAATCCTCCGGGCAGCTGCAGTACATAATAACAAGTCAGCGGGAGGGAGAGAGAGGGGAAGGAGGAGAGGGAAAGGAGGGGGTTCAGGAGCGTCACGGATTGTCTCCGAAAAATTGATTGCCAGAAGATGGCAGGGGGTACAGTCAAGTTAAAGATGCCCCCCGCGGGGAGTGAAAGGGAGAGGGGGAACATGCAAGAGAGGTGCCAGCACCGGAGGAGCATGCTGACGGCGGGGGGATTGGAGAGGCCAGCGTGGAAGGCTGCCAGACCTGAAACCTCACTGCCTCGGGCAAGGACGTCATTCCCTTAAACCCACTCCACTCGCTCCAGAGGGCTCTGTCACACGCCACTGGGTGCCTGTCCAGGCTTCCTCAGATCACAGGCATTTGAATGAGTAAATAGCTATTATTAGACTGTCCTCTCCAGCCTGCCCACACACACACCCCTCACCCTTGGGCCAGCACAAAACTACCCCTAAGAAAACGTGCTACCCCCACCCCCCCGGACTTTACCGAGTCCTAAGCTTTGCTATATCCCTTGGGAATCTGTTCCCCATGTCTAAATTGCGCCTAAAGAGGAAGGGTTTCCTCACAAGACCAGAACAGGGACCCAACTCTTCCTGTCTCACTGTAAATCACATTTTCTGCGTTTTTTTCCTCAACACTCTCACCAGCTACCTCCACCATCTTCTGTCACCAGGGAAGGGACAAGATGGGCTGAGGCCCCCTCGGTGCTCACTGACAAATATTCTCAGCTTGCTGTGTAAATCCGAGCTCAGTGACATCATGTCTGGTGAGGTCCTGCAGGCAGCCCTGGGGCAGGTAAGGTGGCAGCAGCAGTGGCTGAGCAGATGGAGGAGAGCTGGGTCCCAGCACTGCAGGGAGCTGTGCCAGAGGTACCAGCTCTGGCTGCGCTGAGGAAAGGGGCCCTCAGTGCTCCATATCACTGAAGGATGAAGAGTAATTCATTCTTAATTGCAGGAGTGAGACCTTTCAGTCACAGGTGTGTTTCAGGTAAGTCCCACCCCATCACACAGACTCTCATCTAATGATTTCTCTTTGGTGGTATCATAGTCTCCTGCCTGCCCTCTCTGAAACAGTCAAATTTCCACGTCCTTTCAAAGACTTGCTGCAATCCAGCCAAGATGACTGCATTTCAGTGCTGACTAGAGCCTTTGCAATGCAGTCTATAAAACACTTTGGGAGCTTTCCAGAGGAAAGATGCTCAAGAAACATCAGTCATAGCAGTCCACACCTTCTCTGACACTGTCCTTTGTGACCATTTCCTACTCCTCTCTTCTTTCTTTCCCATCCTCCCATCCCTACACAACCATTTTCAGTACTGGAGAGTGGTGCTACCAGGCAGGGAAGGAGTGCCTCTCCAGAATGAGATTTGCCTCAATTTCCATCAGCAACAGAGAAGAGGGGAAAAAAACCATCCAAATTAAGCTGCTTGATTACTGAAATTAATCTTGTCACTTAGCATCCCTGTTCCACGGAACAGGGCCTTTGATTAGCCTCCTTGTTTCAGAATATTACAAGCAGACGTTTATTAAGCAGAAGGCAATTCCTCCGCAGGGGGAGAGGGGCAGCTGATTCCCAAAGGAAGGCTGCTCTCAGGATAAGAGACAGCCCCAGCTTCACCCACATCCCTGGCAAGCAAGGGGGTGCTGCTCTACCAACCCAGCCAGGGGCCCCCAAGGATTCTCCAAGATCCTCCCCCCAACATATGACTAAGGCCCATCCTGTCGTTACTGTCATTTGGCTTGGTATTTATAAGGTTGACAGCTATTGCAGCAAGCTATTGCTTATTATTACCGTCATCCTCACAGCCCTCAAAGGTTGTGAGGTGCTATGTCCCCCTTGCCTGGCTTTCTCTGAGCGCTCAGGAAACGTAGCTGGGTGGGGAGCACTCCCCAAAGCAACCAGCACACCAGAGGACCTGTACGTGGCACTTTTGGTACCTGCACTTCCCTCCCTGCTCCTCTCCAGCTCCACACAGCATCACAAACCATATGGCTGTGACTTTGCACATCCACATCGTCACAGGTTCTGTGTGCTTTTCCACTCCATAGGACACACGCAGAAACTGGTGCCTCACCATAGGTGTGGACTGCACTCACTGGCACGATGCGGTGTGCCATACTTGCTAGAATGGCTGAAGGGAGAGCTTAGAAAAGGTGGGGTGATGCCTCAGGGATGCTCTCGCAGCACCCAGGCAATTTCAGAGCCCACCTTCCCCTAGGAGTTGCCATCCAGAAGCTCCAGAGCCCAAAACTGGCACTGCTGGTACAGAAGTGGGATAAGAGAGGGTAGAAGGTGTCGTGGTTTTACTCCAGCCGTTGGCTGGGCACCACATAAACGCTTGCTCAGTCCCCCTCATTGGAAAAGGGGAAGAGAATTGGTAGAGCGAAAGTGAGAAAACTCGTGGGTTCAGGTACAAGAGTTTAATAAGTGAAGCAAAAGCCGCGTGCACAAGCAAAGCAAAACAAGGAATTAATTCACCGCTCCCCATGTCAGGCAGGGGTTCAGCCATCCCCAGGACAGCAGGGCTCTGTCACACGTAATGGTTACTTGGGAAGACAAACGCCATCACTCCAAACGCCGCTGCCCCCCCTACCCCCCCCTTCTTCTTCGCCCCCAGCCCCTTATAAACCGAGCATGATGCCATACGGTATGGAATGTCCCTTTGGTCAGTTTGGGTCAGGTGTCCTGTCTGTCCCCTCCCAACTCCCCGCACACCCCCAGCCATCCCGCCGGCGGGGCGGTGCGAGAAGCTGAAAAGTCCTTGGTTCTGTGTAAGCATCGCTCAGCAACAGCAAAAACATCTCCACTATCAGCGCTGCTTCCAGCACAAATCCAAAACACAGCCCCATACTGACTTTCTTGAAGAAAATTAACTCTCTCCCAGCTGAAACCAGGACAGAAGGTTGCCTCCTATGGCTCCCTCTGACTCTGTGCCCCTCAGCCAAAGGGTGCTTGGACATGGTTACTGGCATAGGGACATATTCACCAGCATCCCACACAAATCATTGGCAAATTTTAAGAAGGCTATACTGATTGCTGGGTTTCAAGATGAATGTTTAAATAAATATGAATAGATCATAGAATAGAATCATAGAATATCCCCAGTTGGAAGGGACCCATAAGGATCATCGAGTCCAACTCCTGGCTCCACACAGGACCAGCCAAATCAGCAGATGACTGAGAGCATTGTCCAGACACTTCCCCACCTCCCTGGGGAGCCTGTTCTAGGGTCCGACCACCCTCTCCGTGAAGAACCTTTTCCTGATCCCCAACCTAAACCTCCCCTGCCACAGCTTCATGTTGTTCCCTCAGGTTCTGTCACTGGCCACCAGAGGGAGGAGATCAGTGCCTGCCCCTTCGCTCCCCCTTGTGAGGAAGCTGTAAGAGGCCATGAGATCTCCCCTCAGTCTCCTCTTCTCCAGGCTGAACAAGCCAAGGGACTTCAGCCTCTCCTCATGCGTCTCTCCCTCTAGACCCTTCACCATCTTTGTTGCCCACCTCTGGACACTTTCCAATAGTTTTATGTCCGTTTTGTACTGCGGTACCCAAAACTGCTCACAGTACTTGAGGTGAGGCCGCACCAGCGCAGTGTAGAGCGGGACAATCACTCCCCTAGAGCAGCTGTCAATGCCGTGCTTGATGCACCCCAGGACGCTGTTGGCTCGTGTTCAAATACACTGATACATTGGTCAGTCAGCCGGCACTGAAAGGTTGTAAAATCAAAGTTCAACCTTTACATTATCTTCCTTTTGCTTCTTATAGAAGGGAGGTTTGTGTTATTGCCAGCCTAATGCTGACAGTATTGCTATATTCAAGTCTATGTGTGCGCACCATCATGGTGCCAGTTCTCCATCCTGCAGGAGAAATACAGACCAGAGGCAACATGAGGGTGAGGCCTGTATAAGCTTTAAGTACAACTTCTTACAGGATATTGATCTGGAAGCTGGCAAAATTTGGCAGTTTTCTATTCACTTTCATCAGAGGGCCTCAAACTTATTTAAATTTCACAGTAGCCCAAATCCTCCAAGTACTTGCTTGTACTCACCGGTAAGGTGCCCAGCCTATGGGGAGGTATCATTATCATCTCTGTTCTATAGATAGGGAAACTGAGGCATGGGGAACCCAAGTGACTCAGAGAAGGTCATGCAGATGAGCCAAGAGCAGGAGAGAACTTTTCTTGCTTTGGGTCTTCCTTAGCCCTCTGTATCCCCAGCCTTCGCAATACAACCACTCAGCTTCCAGGCTGAATTCAGCAGCTCACATATAACAGCAAATCAAAGATCCTAGAGCTGATCAAACTTATTTGAGCCTCCAAAACTATTCTGAGGGGCCAGATGGAGGCAGGGACACAGGTGCGTAACAAGCTCTAATTTTAGCTGATTTGTGCTTGCACGTCGTTTCCTCCCCCAGGGTGGCAGCTAGGGCATACAGGCTGAATGAGAAACTGTGCTCTGATGAGGCATCTAGAGGTTTGGTGCGGTTTTGTTTGGGGGGGTTGCTGTTTCTTGGGTACCAGGGCTGCATGAAGCATTGAAATTCCACCCTGAGCAGCAGCGAGCGGCAGAACCTGGTTTCCATAGCACTGCCATGGAAACCGTGCTCTGCGAATCTGTGCCTTCGGGCCCCTCTGTGACTGAAGCATCTCTCTGCTCCTCCCCAGCACCCACCTCCACACTACAAGCCCCCAGAACTCCTTGTATGATTAAAAGGTTCGATACATAGGAAAAACAGAACCCTGTTTGGCTCCTCCCTGAATCATAATGTGTAAAAGTGTCCTTTGAAGAAAAAAACCTAATAGCATACTTCCTTCTCCCCCTTCCATACATAAAAGTAGAAAACCCAACAGTTAAAATTCCTTAACTTGAAATTGCACAAGTAAAATTTTGCGTGATAATATATTAAGGTGCAAACTCAATAATCTCATGCAATGCGTTCTTTTATCTTCCTTTGTCTGCCTGGAACACCAGCTTCCAGAAGTGAAGGATTTAATTAACTGTTAGAATGTAGAACATTCCCCTTAATCTTCTCTTCTGGTTTTGCTTTTTGGGTTTTGGTTGGTTTTTTTTTTTCTCCTTCCTATCTCATGGCTCATACTAAAAAACCTCATAGCAAGGGCTCCATAAAATGAAGGGAGAAGTCAAACAACGAGTGTATGCAAGATCTATTAATTATTTCCTCCCCACATCCACTGACTGCTTGGGGAAGTACACACTCCAGTGCACATGGAGCTGGTATTTTGACATCTCATGAGCATTAAGAAGCCATCTCCACTGGTTGGGAGTCCACAGGTCCTCCCAGAAGCTTGATAGGTCAATCCATAACAGCCTTGGTCATCGTGAGGAGTTTGATTGCTTAGACCCTCTACCCCAGGAATGAGACAGGAAAATAAAGGTCTAAATTTCAGAGAGAGAGCACCAGAGAGGCCAGTGAGAGTCAAGACCTAACGGACAGGGAGCAAACAGCAAAAGCTGCTTCTTATGACCCACTACCATGGTTCTTGGTAGAACCATATCCAGAGTGAGAGAAATCTAGTCTCTTTGCTTTACCAGCATTCTGGTCTCTCGTACAATTATGGAAAAGCGTATTTTGTTACCAAGATAGTCCCGAAAAGTTTGTTCCAAGTGGGTTGGAAATCACGCCCAGTCAATGATACACGGCTGCTTCCTGTAATGTCAAAACTGGCAGCTTGCGTCTGACATGCAAAGTGGAGCAAAGTAAGCCCCTGAGTAGAAGGGAGACCAGTTCTAACTGGCTTAGGTTGGAGTCCACCAAGGGCACAGACCCTCACATCTTCCTTTCCCAAGCAAATGTCGGAATAACAGCAATAAACAATTATCAACATAATACCAAATTTTGCATATTTATAACCTGTCCACTGCCTACTCAAACAAGGACATTGTGTTACTCCCTGAGGCGACCTGTGCTGTCACATGAAGCAGCTCTTCTCCGTGTGTGGAACAGTGTTGAGTCTATCAGTCACGTCGTCACCAGGGCCACATCTCTCTCACCTGCCGTGGCTGTAACTCATCTGAAGCCTTGCTGAGCAGAATGACTGATTCATTGCAGTCCCTTACGAAGCGTGAAGAAGATCACCTGTCTTCCATCATATGCATCCACCTGACCTGACAGTCTCCTGCAATAACAGAGTATTTTCCTGTGTCGCCAGGCCCCCCTCTAGCTTTTCTTTTCCAGCGTGTATGTACATAATATCATTTCATGAAGAAAGGAAGCTTCTCAGATTCCAAATGTTTTCAGCTTTTTGTTTTGCCTTACTTGTCCCTTCATATCACTAACTACAAATCCCAAGTGACTTTGACCCCAGTTCTGGACTCCAGTTTTCTGTTGAACAAAAAGTCTTCAGGAGGCAATTCTCACTCCACTGATGCCATCCTGTGATTTAAAAGAGCTTAATACAGATCAAACTATAACCCCCATCCTTTTCACTCTGTTCTTTATTGTTTTAATGAGTTTTTCAACCCATCTGTTAAATTATGGATGAAGAAAACTAGCAGTTACATGTCAAAATCCATGCAAACTACTTAAAATTCATGCCTACTAAACTGGCCTATAGTCAGATGTTACTAAGTCAGGTGTACCGTGTCTGGAAAAACAAATTTGGTATGCATGATCACCTACTTAGCTGGAGTGTCTTCTAATAAGGTTAACTCGAGGAAGTGAGAATAATAGCTTAGGACAAGTACATACTGCATTGTTTTATTTTTGTGGTGTTTGTTTTTTTCAAGGCAGCAAGAAAAGATCAGTGGCTACTTTGCTGCAAGGGGCCAGTTTTTCTTTCACCACTAACTCTTTCACGTGACATGGCCTACACTTTTGGTATGTGTGTGAAAAGCTTTGACAGCCTCTTCAACATCACTGCTCTTCTGAGCTCAGGATAAAACCTCTTTGGCCCCTCTCAAGTTCCTTTTAAATCCCTAAATTACCATCATATAATCTTCAGTGTCTCATCTCGTATTCACTGGACATCTTTGAAAAGAAGTGCTGTCAAGACCAGGGCTGCTGAAACTAAATGAGGCACTGATTTTTTTTTTTACAAAGATCGTGGTTCTTTTTCCTTGTCTGTGGGGCAGTATTGGCAATACTGTGATCTACCTGCATTAACAAATCTTCAAAGTATGTCATTTACACTGCATTGGTACTAGTTCTTCACAAAGCTTCTCAGATCATCTGATAATAGCTTTATAGAGCTTTAATGCAGCTTAGAATCTCCACTATCTAAATGTTCTTGCCCTTGATATCAGTATTCCTTCCCTCGCAGTAGCAGGAACTGATTTATTTTTAAACATTTATTTACTCTTTTAGACCCTATGTGTCCAGCTTTACACACTTCATCACCTGATGATTTCCAGAGGAATAAACTCTTTGATTTACTCTAATCTCCACTTACAATCAAAAGGGAATTTTTTAGGGTCATGAATCATTCATTGGGTGACAGCACTACTCTACCCTATAGCCAGGCAGCTTCCCTCACCCCAGGAAAATATCCTCAAATAGTACCCTGAGGAGACCCAGGCTTAGCTGATTTGAACCTTACAATAATAATATTTCAGATCATTCCTTCTCAAGTTTGTTGGGCTTTTAGCCATTCTTTTAATTCATTCACTTCCCTGCAAAGACCAACTCATCTCCATACATCCTGAATTTCCCTACTTTATCACTTCCTTCCATTAGTTTTTCTTTCAAGGCTAATGTCATTTTTTCTGGCATCAGACTTACATACTCCTATGTAATTTCACTTCAAGAAGTATCCCATTTGCTTTGACGTTAACAACAAAATCATCTGCTATTGCAAAACTGTCCTTCGCAGCTACAAAGAGCTGCCCAGTTTTAATGATGATGTTGGCATCTTCTTTAACTATATTGGGAATGCATTTGCAAAGTAAAGCGCAGCACTGCAGTTCTTACACCCTTTTCTCAAATGTCGGCACTGTGCTGGTTATTGCTATTTGCTGCAACATCAGTAGTTCCCTGTGTCTTTCTTGGTGGATGCTGACTTTGAAGCAGGATGGTGGCCAGAGCACTTTTTGCAGATTTCTCCTTTTGCAGCATATCAGATTTCTCACCAAATTCAGACGCTCTCTGGATTCAGTGATTCCTTCCCTAGAGAAATTCGGAGCACTCTTCTGAGGTTTACCATGGAAGGTCTTGTGCTTGTGTTCTCACCCTCACTGAGTTTTGCCCACTCCTACCACCATTAGGGAGTGGTTTAACCCTTCAGAAGTGCCACATGGGCTCATCATCCTTTCCACTTTCACATGCCCTCTAGAGTCTTTTGTCTTCTTTTTAATGCTCTGGTGCAAAACCACAGGTTGAATTTGCACTGACTGTAGGATCACTCCAGTTATATGCTCCCATTCCAAATGAAACCTTGTATGGCTGAAATCCCCTGAGAACAGCCCATGGTCCCAGCTACCCACACTTTTCATTTTGCTTGCAGGTTTAGGGTTAGTTACCATGCAAGTGTTGCCTTGCATCACCTGCATTTCCAGAGAGACTCAGCTCTGGCAAGGTTTTTGTCGGCTCTGTTCTTTCAGTCAGCATGCTTTCTTAGCTCATTTTACTCCTGGTGCCATGTGCTTTCCAGCAGTCACTCAGAGCCAAGGAGCCAGCTTCATTTAGCATCCATTCACAGGCTGCTCCACAGGAGTAAGGAGAGCATCCCTGTAACACAACAGCTGGCTACAGCTGGGTTCTGCCAAAGCATCTTAAAGTTGCATGTCCCCACAAGCCCTGGAGAATGTCCTCTGTTCAAGGGCTTCCTCAGACAGCCCAGAAATGACTAGTCAAAAGCTGCTCAAAATGAAGCGCACATTAAAAACCAACATTATCCTGTGTGGAGCCAGGAGTTGGACTCGATGATCCTTATGAGCCCCTTCCAACTTGGGATATTCTACGACTCTATGGTTACCCTTACCTTGGAAAGGCCTGGTGAACACTTCGTTTTGCAAGGGCTTATGGTCATGCAGAAACACAAGCAGATGCTATTGGTGAGCGATTGGCCACTCTCATTACAAACTTTGGAAGCAAATTCACCCATGCACAGCTGCAGAACGGACTCCCTTTAACAGGCACATCTGGCTCAGTTATTTTATGAGCCATGCCTCTCTCAGAGCTGTCATTTCTGCACACCCCATATTCCAAGGATATTGTCCATAGCAATGTAGTTTGGACTGACATTACTTTGCAGGATGACCAAGATATGCAAAGGTCATCCTGCTCACAGTCATACAATGTGTCAAGTTGCAGATAAGTCCAATTGCAGAAGGTAAAATTATAAGCTGGACAATCATCATACAGAGCGCAAGCAAAGCACCTCTCCTACCCACCATGCTACTCATCAGGACTTGGAGAGAAGAACACAGACCTATATGGGAAAAGGATATAGCTCTTTCATAGGTGTGGTTTAAGATATACTAGGCCCAGGCAGCAGCACATCATAGCAAAGTCAAAAAAACATGCTTTTTCATCTAGACTCTCCCAAACATATATTTGCAGACACAAGTATGCCGACATGACATCTTGGACCCACACAAGCTCCCACTGAATGCAGCAGAATAAGATGTTACACAAGACGTCAGCACTGAGTGCTGAGCACAGCGCCACTCCAACATACCATGCACGTGTTCTCAGAATGGAAACCTCTTGCTTCTCTACCTGTCCCTGTCCTGCCCTCCATCGCATCTGCCTTCCCCAGATCTCTGACAGCTTCAGCTCGATGTCCCCTCACTGCTCCTAGCAACACAGCCTCTGTCTCCCCAGTATCACTGCCTCAGACTGTATCATTCTGCACTTACAAATCCCTACTGCCACATCTCCTCCCCCCTCTCCCCACAAGCCCCACAGGCCCCCACTGCCCCTCAGAAGGTATATGGGTCCTCAGACCAAAGGAGGGACTCCCAGCAGAGAAAGATACACCAGGGGAACCATACACAGTATTTTCTTGCCATTCTCCTCCACCCCCCATGCTTTTTGTAGGTAGCCCCATCCCACCCTATACCCTGCACCTAAATATGTCCTCAGGAAGGGGAAGCATCTGTGCTGTGGGTGGTGATGGGGGAAGGCCGTAAAGGCTGCAGACTACCAGAATCAAGGGAGAGTTTCGATAGCAACGGGCTCTGCGTGTTCTGGGCTCTTACTGAGGAGAAAGGCACCAGAGCAGCTTGAGGGGCATTCCAGCAGTGGATTTTGTCTGAAGAGGTACCTGTGGGTAATTGCACTGCATTTCTTGAGCTGGCCAGAAGACAGAATTGCTGTTTGTATTTGTAAGGCAAAAAGTTCTTCCATTATCATGTATGAAAAGTCAAATATTTGACATAATTTACAAAAGAGATATACCTGAAAAACTCCATTTTGGGACATCACAAAAAGATTTATTTTTTTTTTTAGCCTGTCATCTACTCAGCTGGCAGGCGAGGGATCTGGAAGAGCTGCACGGCCTCTCTGCAAACCGACCAACCTGCCTCATTTCCATCCACAGTTGTGACAGGTCTGACACGTTCCCAGGGGATTTTTCAATACTGTAGAATCAACATTTTTCAGCAGAAAGTCATTCCACTGGAAAACCTTTCAGGCAGCTCTACTATACATGCAGAAACATTTCGTATACACCAGCACTCTGAGCATATA
Organism: Psophia crepitans; assembly: GCA_013399095.1. Taxonomy (NCBI): domain Eukaryota; kingdom Metazoa; phylum Chordata; class Aves; order Gruiformes; family Psophiidae; genus Psophia; species Psophia crepitans. Next base: position 100,787 of record VWZZ01000079.1, read on the forward strand.
TTCATACACTATTCACACACTATATAATCTCCAGATACTTTTAGTGTCTGTCCCCAAAGAAAGAACAAAGTAGAATAGCCCCTTAAAATGCCGATCACAGTTAAAATGACAAATGATCAGCATGAGCTTTTGCAAGAGGAACACATAAGTGGACTCTGATTTTTATTGTTTCCCTTCATCTCCATCCAAAGGCTCTTGTTGCCTCCTCAGTTTTGGTTAGCAACCTTTAGCTGTTTTGGGATCCGATCCCACTTCTTACTGCACAGCAGTTTCTGCCATGCCTGTGAATAGTCTCACTGGAGTCCGTAAGGATCTCCCAAGGAACTGGAGACTCACGTGTTATATCAGCACGCAGAATCCAAGTGTGACGTCCCTATATGTCTTCTGCCACACAGAAGCGTGTGAAAATTGCACACGCATAGTGGATTGCATTTTCAATTTCATCTTTTTTTGAAAGCTCTCCTCATTCCCACGAGCTCTCTCCTGTGGGACTCCGTGGCTGGGAAAATTAAAATTTTGTTCCTTCAAATGCTACGTCTCTGTTTTTCCTAGAGGCGGCTACAATTCTTTCTCTGTGATCTGAAATTGCAGCAATAATTATATTTCCTATTTTGTTCACTGTAGTTGACTATTTTGGCAGCCATCCTGTAGCAGTAATCCACACATAAAGACTCATCTTGCATTTTTCAATCCAATTTAAAGGAAATTGTTTCTCAAGAAAAGCAAGGGGGTGAAAATGTTCCCCTCTGGCAAAAACTTCAAGTACTTGAGTATTACATGCAAGAATTTTACCTACCTGTCTTATTCATCACTGCAATTTACAAGCACTGATTTAAATTCTTTGCACTTCTAGGGAGGCCTGAGAGTTTCTAATGTTGCTTTTCTCTTAGTCCCCCCTCAATTCTTCCTGCCATTCAGAGTGAGAACTTCAGTTCCTTCTTTCCACATGATGCTCAGAGCACCAAGTGCTCTTGTTTTGTTCCTGTTTTGTTCTGGGGCTATGTGTTTGTTCTAGACCAGCAGAAGGGATGCAGTAGAAATTAAGGCAGGGATGCATTAGGAGGCAAGGGAATAATTATTTATTCTTGCCATCAGCTCATTCTCTTGGTTTGATTTACACAAGTTGCCCCAAAGTTTTCTTTCTAATTATTTCCACTGAAATACCCAGAAGCCTTTAATAATGGCATTTACATGTATAATGTAGCATTATTAATGTTAAACAAAGCCTTTGAAATCCCCTCCATTCTGCAAGCCCCATTCCCTTTCAGAACAAATTATTTTCACAGTAACCTCTCCCAGACACACACATACCACTGCTATTTTGTTAAGTCGAGATACTTTTTCCCCGTTCCACATACATTTTCAATCTTGATATTCTCTAAGTCATGAAGATACGAGAGCAGCACACAATGAAGATGCTGGGGCCAGAAACAGTTTAGGGTCAGGGCAGACGTAAAATCAGTTGACTAGAAATTCAGCCTTTAAATCCTGCACATTCCAACTGCCGAAGGTATCTCTGCATTCCAGACAGGGCAAGCGTCTGAAATAATAGCATTACAAGAAAGGCAAGTTTCAGGATATCTCAGGAACAACTAGAAGCAGAAAATACTGAAAGTTTAGGAAGCAGAACTGGTGTTTGGGAAGCATCTCTCCTCTACATCCCAGCACATCTAAGTTTTCAGCCATCTTCCCAGCTTGCACCACTCATCACCTGACAACGCTTCAGATACATCTGTTGCAATTACAGGGAGTCTTAGCAGCTTTGCTTTGTTCTTTTCAATTGTTGCTTTAATTGACTTTTCCCTCTCCCAGGCATGCCATGATTCAGGCGTCAGTTGTTTCTACAAGACCTCTGCTGCATCCCACCCCCATGACCTCACTGCTGCTCTGCCCAGCAAACCGAGCTCGCTCCAAGTCATGTGCCAATGCCTTGCTCTCTGCTAGCGGGGGCCTGCTCAAGTGCCCCATGCAGTGGGGCAGGCAGCACCAGAATGTCACTGATGGGGCTGACAGTAATGTCAGGGCACTTCACAGCAGCAATTCAGCACATCACAGCTTCATGGGGTTACAGGATCCACTCCTGGGTTAGGGAATGCTGAACACCCACCTGCTCAGCATTGCAGCCCAAAAGCTTGCAGTGTGCTTGCTAGAGGGAAGCAGAAAAGGGACAAAAACCTGATAGATCAACGCCAGTATAGACTGAAATCACAGGAGATAAGAGAGTCACAAAGAGTCTTCACACATTAAAGGCAATTCTAGAAAGATTCTGCACCTCAGTCTCATGTATCACTTCTGGGGCATCTTCAGTCCATTTCGTGGCATCACAGAAATGCTGTCAGAATGGGGCCTTCAAGGATCCCCTCACAACAAGACCATCACCAACACTAGATCCAGTCAGCTGTGGCTGGCCTTGGGGCTTTTACGTGAGCATTGCACTCCCCTCTTATGAACCATTTTTTTCCTGATATCCAAGGAGCCACCATGGCCTCTCATTACACTTTTTAGCACTATCGAGAACAGCTTGGCTCCATTGTCTTTGTAACTGTCCTTTAAACAGTGATAGGCACCTACACCTCTTCCCACATCTTAGAGGGCAGAGTTAAAAAACATCCCACCGGACACGTTGTACTGTGTCAGGGCCAGCTCAGTTAGATACTGCAGGTAATAACCACAGCCTGTAGATCTTCCTCATCTCCACTGGAGAGTCTCTGTTGAATTCCTTCCCCAAAGGGATGTAGAAGAAGCAAAAAAGGTATGAGGATGGATGACACAACTGGAAAGGTTTTACTGAGTATCAACTAAATAAATTACCATTCTCCTGCAGAAAAGTGACCGCTAGGGGAAAATATAGTAAGGACCTCTAAGATCAGGGGACAGATAGAGAAAGTGAAGAGAGAATAACTGTTAGACACTTTTTTTCCAGTAAAAGAATGAGGGGATATCAAAAGAGAATGCCAAATGGCAAGCTTCCAACAAAGAATAACTTCTTCACCCCATGAGCAGTTAAGTGGTGAAATGCCTTGTCCCTTAGATGCTAAAAACGTGCATGGGTTCACAAATGCCAGGAATTTGCACACAGGTAAATGTATGGAAGAAAAACCCATCCAGCATTACTAAATACAAAAATATACCAACTAACTTAGAAAGTCCCAAGCCATAACTCACGGGCTGCTTGGAGAATATTCTGAGGAAGTATCACTAATTGATCCTCTACCAGTTGCTGTTGGATGCAGAATACTGGCCTAAATTAGTTTTTGATCTAAACACATTCATACATCATTATAAAAAGGTTTCTCAACTAACATTTACTGGACAACTTTCAGTCTACTGGGGCAATATAGCAAAGTCCCTACAGCTGTGGGTCAGACCAATTTACAAGTCTGCCCACTTGGGTTTTTTTATTCAAATGCTGCATCAATAAACAGAACCAAGACTTTTGGCTTCCTGGAGGTGTGTGTCTGATCACCCCATCAGTCCAGTAGGACATTACTGCCGTCATATGGCAGCCAAAGGTGCAGAGCACCTGGGATTGAGCCCAAGGACTTCAGCCATGGCACATCACTCTGCTACGCTCTTCACTTCACAGCCAACTGCCCCCAGCTCCAGAGCATCTTTTATGAAAAATAGCAACACCATACCATGGCCAGAATGGGCTTTCAGGCTAATAATCTTCTCAACCAAAATGTACAACTTCATCTCCTCTCCAAACATTCACAATCCTTTTTTTTTTTTTGCCCTCCCCTGATATTCTGCCCTCTGCTATACATGAAACTCCCAAAATACACCATAAGATTAAACACTGGTCTTGGGAGTAGTAGCCCATTCGTTCAACCAGGGGAAGAATGTGCTCATCACATCATCTTTTCATTTCTGATGGGTAGAAAACACTGGACCGTACCGCCCTGCCATGCATCACCTCACACTGTCATGATGACACTCCTCTGGGGCAGCAGATCTGCTCCCAGCCCCCGACAACACTCAGCCACCCAGACCTGCCCACTACGGGCATGCCTCCATTTCTGCAAGTTTCCAGTGCTGCCGGTGCCAACTCCCTTCTCTTCCCACTCCCTTGGGTCAGAGGCATAGCACGAGGAAGACAGTTTGGCGGGGGCATCGTTGTGTCAGACTAATCCCAGCTGCCACACGGGCCCCAGGAGTCTGTCAGCAGCCAGAATAAGTTGGGGTAGGTCTGACTCATGCCAAATCCCAAGCCAGCAAGGGGAACACACAGGTGCAAAAGTGGTGTAAAGCTGTTTCAGTGCACAGACACGTACCAGGCACAGCTCGACGTATCCACAGAAAAAGGCGCAGCAGCATGACACCCTGAAGAGACAGACTCCTATGGTCTTGCTGCAGGTGCCTGCCACATAGAGGATGGGACCTTGGAAAGCCAAAGCTGCCCAACAGATTTGTGCATACCAGCATGTTTATGTTCTCCTCAGGTTTATTCCACTAGCTTTTCTCATCCTAAGACATATTTTAAGCTAAGGTGCTCTCACCCCAGCACCCAGGCAGAGATGAGACAATGGTGTACTGAGCAGGGAATAAGCATGCCACGGTCATAGACTGCCATCCCTCACTAATCTCACCACCTCTACGTCTCTCCTACCCCTCCTCGCCCTGATCCTGCAGTGGGTTCATTGAGGAGCCAAAAGTTGGTCCTCGCAGAGCTGGCACACGCCAACCCAGCACGGGCTTCAGAAGAATTAATTCAGACGGGCAAAGTCTGATCCCTTTCAGGGAGCGTTCGAGAGAGGAGGCAGCACTCAGCACTTCAGACATCAAGGGAGAGTAAGAGAAAAAGAGATGAGAGAAAGCCTCACATAGAAAAGGCAGCAGGAAAAATGTCCTAATTTGGAGAGACAGGCCTCATTGCCATGGCAACCCAGAATCGCCCCAGAGCAGCCAGATCCGAGTTTGTATGTGGTGTTAAACGATTCAACCATTAAGGGAAAATACTAAGGGGAAAAAAAATAATGGGGCTGTGGAAGGGAAAGCATTTGGCAACAAAGAGCTTTCCTCTGAGGGCACTCGGGCAACTGAAGTGAACCTTTTCAGTCTTAAGTTGTATTTTTTTTCCCTCATCTTTAGGTGCAGACACATTTCTGTGCATTTGCTTCATTTCTGGAAAATGAGTCACTCCTTCCTCGCTGCACTGCCTTCCCTCCCCAGCCTGGTGCTCACCAGCAGTGGGGCCAGATCCGGCCTCCTGGGCTACAGGGAAAGAAAAGGCAACTAGAGCCCCTCTCCCTTCTTTAAAGCCCACTACAGGGACCTCCCAGGACAAGGCAAAAACTGGGAACGTATTGCAAACCACATGGGGACAGTGCAGTGTGGCAGCACATGTCACCAAGGAGGTGGCAACATGACATGTGGTGACAGAAGCCACCAGTAGCTCCAGCCTCTGGCCTGGGACCTTCAGGAGGCATGTATGGGATGTTTGCAAGAGAGCTGAGGGCTGCTGAGTGCATCTGGCCTTGGGGTAAGCAAGAGAGATGGCGGAAGAGATACACTCACTAGAAGACACACAATGCAGGTGTTGCTCACAGAGAGGCGCATATGCATCCCAGCAGTCGTTAATTAATAATGTGATCTCGCCCTGAGACCATTCTGCCTGCTTTAGTCTATGAATGACTCTGAACATCATGTCAAACCTCTTCTCCCCACACCCTTGCCTCCTTCCCTTACCCTTAGGGTACCCTGAGTCCTCCCTCCTCACTGCTGCCTCTTGTCAAACACCCCCATTCAGCAGGTCTCCTCGTCCTTTTCTTAGCCTGGGCACTGTTCTGCCACCTCTTCTCAGTCCCCACGAGAAGTCCCACCCATTCTGCAGGCTACCCCTCAGAGGGTGCTAGGACATGGAGGTGGACCAGTACAAGGAAGAGTAAGTCCAGGTGAGCAGCAAGGAAGGAATATCAGAATATGTCTTTATCCTCTGGAGTTTCCTTCCTTGTAACTGAAGGAACAAATCCCAGAGGATGAGTTCCCCGAGGACCATCCCCTACAGATTCCTAAGTGTGAAGAGGTAAATTGGCTGTCACAACAAGGTCCTTGTTACCTCATAAGTGCCTAACCTACTTGTGTCATCTCATTTCCATATTCAATTTATTCATCAAAGAGCAGCAAAACGTTTGGCCAAAAGGATTCCTTGAGAGCAGGGATGCACGAGGCACGGAGGAGGACAGGACATGCTTTTGCACAGGCATGGTTATACAGCAACACAGTTACATGACTTCCACACGCTGCCATCCGCTCCTATACAGAACTACCTCTCCCAGTCCACAGAAACCCAAACACAACAATCTAGAAAATCCTTTTCCTAGTATTGCAGTCAGGACTAAAGCAGGAGAGAGGGAAACCAAACAATTGAGCTCACTCCTCTACTACCAAACAAAAAAAGCCATAAATGTGTGATTTGAGAGATTTGTGTATTTTATAGCAGCAGCACGGCAGGAGCTGCTGGCTGGCTACGGGCACTCTGGAAGCACAAAATGCTTCCCCACAGCTTGTATTGTGTATTACTGAGTATTATTACAGGCATGTCTCAAGACACAGAGCAACACACTACTGGACCAGTACAGTGACCAGTGAGCAATACTATCAGACAGTAATGTGGCCCTATGTACAGCAGGAAATAAACAACACCCACAACCTCCGTTTCTCCTCCCGGGGGTCAGTATCACAGCATGCCTTCACCAGCCTGTTTTGCCTCTGGTGAGAAAGTTGCCAGCCACAGCTTCAGTTTATAACAATTAAGCAGGTGAAACTTCAAATCCACATGTGTGCATAAAATCTTCAAGGAAGCTCAGGCAAGGACAAAGAGATCAGACAGAGAGAATGGCTGGGACAGGCCCTGGTGAAGATGAGCCCCGTGGCCTCACGCCAGGACATGGAGACAGCGAAGGTTAACTGCAGCATGGCTCATTGGGGGAGAATGGACCATGGGCATGAGGAACTGCACAGCCTGGTGAGGTCTCCAGCCATTCCCTAAATGAAGCTGTTCCACCATCTGCAGGCGAGCACACTTTGACATTAAACATTTTGCATGAAGGCCTAATTAATGGAGCACAAAGTGACTTATTAAATCTAAATTAAGGGACTAACTGTCTAGCAAAAAAAATTACATTTCTGGCCAGGTAATGGCTGTATCAAACATTTGGATGTGCCCAAAGCCCAGCAAAACTCACACAGCAGATTCCAAACAAGCAAAAGTTTACTAAAAGATAATCAGAGACTTTTAAAACAAAAGAGGAGACCACATGACTTTGGGGAGATGACCAAAACTAGCAGAGAGAGAAGGCTGTCCAGTTCCTCCCTATCTCCTTCCACCTGTCTCCTGCAAGCACGCACATACTCCAAAACTTTGTCAATCCCATTAGAAATTATTTTGGTGTTCAGACTGCAACCGCAGGAGATTAGCCTGTAGAACCAAGGAGGACTCGCTGCTCAGAGACATGCCCGAAGCTTGCTGTGTACCTCCCTGCCCCACATTTCATCCCATTACACCTTTCAGGCCTTCCCATCTCTCCTTTTCCCAGTGGTTCAGCCCTTTCAGCACACCCAGTCCTCTAGATCAAGGGATACATACCCCCTTATTTTCACCTTCAGGCTGGCTCCTCCTCAGCCCACCCAGGGCACTCACTGGTTTGAGCATGCCCTGATCTCCTTCAGTGCCACTCGAGGAACTCAAACCTCCTGTTTGCTGTAGCCTTGCCACAAGGCTAAGAATAAGGCTAGACACAGAGTTCAGTCGGCCCAAAGGCAGAATGCATCTGTCTGCCTATCAGTTATGAAGAAAACCAAGGTGCAATTCACATTTTAAGTGCAATTTTTAAGTCTCTGCACTGAAAATATAGCTAAAGGCAGGTGCCTTCCTCTTCCACAGAGGATACTAATGGAATAATCCAATTACTGCTGCTGTCATCAGGCTAATTTCTTCTCTCAAGAGGTCTGTTTTTGGATAGAAATATTAAAATCTCCAGGCCTTGCACCATGTTCTCCTTGAAAAGCTAACTGACAGGAGCACGTGACACTCAGCAAGTGCCTGTTCATGACTATGTCTCATTTGATGCTCTGATCCAAGCCACAGTGGTGCGGTAGCATGAGTCACAGAGCACACACATGTGCACTGAGCACAAGTGTGAACCGAACATCCAAGCCTGAGAGACAGCGCCACTCGCATCACACGCTCGCCTGTGCGAATTACAGAACAGGACAGCACTGGGATGAATCACAGTGAGTTACTGTGGGAGCACGTGGCAAGGAGGATAAGCATGCTGCAAGCGTGTTTGGGACACCCTGTGCATGGGTCACTTGTTCAGAAATCACAGCTCCCGAGACACTCCGACGCAGGGCTTTGCCCACCTTCTGTGTGCATTTTTAGCTTGTGTTCTTTAGGAAATGAGGCTCTTGCAAACCTGCTCTGCATGTGTGTGTGTTTGTACGTATGTGAGTCAGGCTTCCCAGTACCTATTGAACCTGCTGGCCAATTTCCACCTGATTTGATAAAGAGGCAGAGGACTCAAGGAGAATTAAATTCTTACAGTGCTGTACAAAACACAGCCTGGAACTGCATGCAGTCCCAAAGCCTTTGTCTGGCCCCACAGCAGCGTGTATGATTCACCCACTCACAGTCAAAGGCTCACTAGGCAATCAAATAAACTTCATCCTGACCTGGCAGCATGTCTGCAGTGGGCAGCCCCTACATACAGAACCCCCGGGGCACCACAGCACATCTCTCTTTTGCCCATCCAGCGGGTATAAAAGACAGAGTGGAAACTGAGAGAAAAGCAATCGGAGGCCTGGTGGGAAAAGGGAGTATGATAGGGAGGAAGTGTACCCAGCTTCTCAAAAATAGAAGCTGCTATGGGCGCACCCACTTCTTTGGAGTGGACATCTAGCTGAAACAGGGCGATGAGTAGAAAAATTAGATCCTGGTCCTCACCATTGGGGAAGGATGAGTTCAGCTCTTCTGAAATCTCTTCACCCAGCTCAATCCTCTGTGGACTCTCTGGTGTCTACTAAGGGCTGAGCTCACATTACAGCCTTAGCATATAATTCAGTTAAAGAGTCAATTAACCATGAGGTGTGAATCCACTGAAAACAGGCTTCGTTCATCTGGGAGCTGACAAAATTACTTGTTCTATCACCCTTCCGCTCACTATGTCTTCCCAACAAGCTGTTCCAATGTCAGGTCATAATATTCACTTCCAAGTGTGCCAGATAAGGGAGGGGAAAGAAAAAAAAAAAAAAAAGCAGCAGCAAAAAAGGAAGGGAAAAAAGGCGTCTAGCATGGATTTGCAAAAGCAATGAGGGATTCTGGATGTCCATTCAGTGGTACAACATGAAAGGCCCAACTTTCAGAAGGTGCAAATGCTCAGTGTTTTTTCAAATTTGGGCTGCCTTAACCTGTCTCATGTCAGATGTCAAAAGAAAAGAAAAAAAAAATGCACCAATAATCGCTGTTCACACTCAAAACGCTTCAGCCTATTTCTTCGATTGCCATCACTTCCTGGGAGGTAGGCAGAGCCCATCCAGATCCCAGGTGTCCTGCGCCTGGCAGCTTGGCAGGCAGCGCCGCGTGGAAAAGGCACTCCACCAGCCCCGATGCCACCTGCTCACAATCCCCCGCCACCCACCCAGCCCTGCCGCGCCGAGGAACAGGCTGAGCCTGGCCCACAGCCCAGGCTGTGAAGGAGCCCAAATGGAGGCAGGCAACTCGGAGACGCGGAAGGCAGGCACTTCTGAGAGATGCTCTCTCTCCATACACCACTATCTGACAAATGCACCATTCTCCAACAAGAGCCTCTCTCTCCACTTCCCAAGCGACTGTCTCCTTTGTTAAGAATCCATTGACCCCTCCTTTTTATCTACAGTACCTTCAGAAGAGGATCGTCTTCCTTATGTTTCTCCTGAGCTCACTAGGTGGCTTGTGGGTGTTTTTTTTTAAACTGTCTCTAGTAGATATCTAAAAGCCATTGGGAACCATCGGCTCAGCGCACCCTCTGAAGGAAAGCACGTGTTCTCCTCTGTCAGCCTCCTTCCATACTGCATCAGCAACGGGAGATTCCCTGCTCTCTACAAGCCTTCATGAACTGGAAGTGATGGAAACACTGTATTTCCGATGGGGGGAGTCTCAGCAAGAGGATGCCATCCCCTTGAAATTTATTTCAAGAGGGTCAAAGATACATGCAGCCACTTGCACGGACGAACATTACTGGTGACAGTAATTTTACCTCACACTCAGTCCCATCCAGGGTGTGTGAACCCTATGATTTGGTAGGCTTAAATAGAAGTTAAGACAATAAATCCCTTCCAGATATCTGACGTTTGTTAAATGTGAAGAGCTGGTTAACACAGCACACCAAACATTGAAACTTCAGCTCAAGTAGGTTTGTGTTGGAGGGAGCCCCCGCCAGCCAGGAGCCACAAACCTTCACTGCACACCACATCCTTACGGGCAGCTCTGCCCCAGCTGAGGTGGCACCACACATCGCCCCTGGCCAGGTCCCCACAGGCTCAGCAGCCTCATCCCTAAGCCCAAGGAGAGCAGCCAGCAACACGCAAGGCTGTCACAAACCTTTCCCCAAGCTTCGCCTCCCCTTACCCATTCATCTGTGACATGGTATAGACAATGTTAGATTGTGCTCGGCTGCAGTGAGAGGATCACCAGCTTGTCAAGCTGGTGATGTGGAGAATGGTATTAACTGAGTAATTAAATCATTTCTGTAATTACTCTCACACAGCTATAAATAATGTAAGCCCACACGTTCTCTCTGGAAGCCACAATAGTGAGAGAAGAGAGGGTAAGGGATGCAAATGAAAAAGAAGAAATAATAATAATAAAAACACTTAACATTTATACAGCACTTTGCATTTTCAAAGCACAGTGCAAACAATAATTATGAAATGGGTGGAGTGACAGACAGGAGAGGCTGAAAAGAAGGGAAGCAGGAGAAGGGAGAGGAGGGGAAGGGGGGCAGGTGTGGAACAGGGTTTGAGACTCGGCAGCCCAGTGGACATGCTGCCTAGCCCCATGGCAGAGCCATACCGTGTGGCTCTTCAGCCCACACCTCCGTCCTGCTGCAGCAAGCTGGGGGTAAGGACACTGCTCTGCCTCTGCAGAAAGTGAGTAGCAAAGCGAGTGCTGGAGCAGGAGCCGGGACAAAGCATGGCGCTGCACGAGCACACACCTGGAGGAGCTGGCAGCCTCATCACGGACCATTCTCCTAACAGCTTCTGCCTGTCTCCTCTCCAGTGCAGGAGCTTGGTGGTGACCACACTGGCCCTGAGCCAGGCAGCTGGCAGCGAGTGAAGGCAGCGGGGGGCTCACCCCCTCACCAGGAGCTCTTCCTGTCCAGGGCACGTTGCCCGGCACAGGGCATGCTGGCTGGGGCGGTGGGGGCAGGCACGGCCGAGCCAGCCCCAGGCACGCTTTGGGAGACCCTGGCCTTCCCCCTGCGGGGAGCACTCATGCCGGTGTCCCCGTCCATCCATCCCCTGAGGAACCATTTCTGACTCCACCTGCAGCTCAGTGCAGAGCAGGGAAGGCATATTTCTGTCTGACTCGAGGGGAAGGCAGCGCTCACAGGGAAAGCACTGCTGCCTGATCCCACTGCCCAGTGCCCTGCCTCAGCCCAGGCCTGCTCTCCTCGCCCAGTTTCCACCTGACAGCTTTCCACCTCCACTTCACACCCCAGTGTGGTCTCTGCAGCCCCTAGGTCCAGGTGCAGTCTTGAAGCAAGGCCAAGATCTCTTTGAGAGGTACATGGCAAACATCTAAAAAGACTCTGCTGTGTATATGCAGTTTCTCACAAGGCCAAACTTGGGGCAACCTATGCAGTGGTAGCAAAAAGCACACTTCTGATTAAAGTCCTCCCCTGCAAGGCACCCTCTCCGTACCTGGGCCCTTGCGCCGAGAACCACTGGTGGTCAGGCAGAGCCTTCAGAGGAAAATGTGCCAGCACTTGCAACGCGGGTAAAATCATGTATTTTTGTGTGCCACATTTTCAGAGAGAGATGTTTTATTTTCCAAATAAATAGCGAAATAAATCAATCAGCTTGAGGCATACACCTGGCATAGGAAACTTTGCTCAAACAGTCATAGTCTGGCAAAGTTACAGGAAACCCCCAAGAGGACATTATAATGGGGAATGCTGGGCAGGCTTACAATAGATGGTACTATCAGCCCTGCATACAATAAGCTCTCCTGCATGCCGCAGCTATTCAACCACCTCTAATGGGGGTTACAGCTTCTCCTCCTGGAGTCCAGATTTTCATATCAAGCATTGTATTTACTTCAGCTAGAAAAATCTATTAATTGCTCCCTAGCAATTAGGTAGCCTTTGCCTTTTGTAGAGCTCAAAGTACTTTACAAAAACATTGTTATAGTCTTCTTGCAAAGGGCAAATTGCTGTAGACAGACGCTGAGCAACTCTTAAAGTCATGTTTCAGAGCAGAGCTGCAATGAGGACTTCGGTCTGTCAGACCTGCTTGATTCTGCTGGCACCCTATAGATCAGACGTCCTTACTGTGTGAGCCTGTCTTTTTTCCTTTTTCCCTGCCTACCTTTTGACTCTCCATCTCCTTCATTCCTTCTTCCCCCTTCCTCTAAAACATACATTTATTGTTATTATCGGGAACCTCATAAATACACAGCTAGAAGCTATTGCTGAAGCACAGAGAAAAATTGCCTCAACAGAGTCTTTAGGGTGTTTTTTTCCAGTCACTCTCAGAATTTACTTCAATCAAACCCTCTCTTCCCCTACGCACCTCTTTTTTTTTTCTTCTCTCTCTCCACAATCCTAGATTCAGGGGAAGTTTTCCTGTCTCTCATCTTGTATATTCTCTTTCTCCTCCGCTCTAGCTATATAACACATTCTCCGGAGCTTAGCTCAGTCCTGGTTGAAAGCAGCTGAAGCAATGTGGTTTCCGTGCTCTTCCCTAAGGAGACTAGAGCACATCCTAATAAAATTCAGTGACTGAACTTTTTTCTTAATACACATATATATCATTTAATATTATCATTTAACATACCATAATATATCATTTAATATCTTCTCTCAACTGTATCCTGTCTCTCCTACATATACTTCTGGCAGCTACACCAAGCATTATTTTCTCTAATCTTAGTCTATGTCTATTCACTGCGTATATAAATCATACCGACTCATTGTTCAGCCAATCTAAAATACACACATATAGCTGTTTCAGTCTTTCTTCACATATATCACTTCCTCCAGACCCTTAACAGAGTCACAGACTACAATTATATATTTTTCTGTACCCTGTTTTTTTCCAGCCTTTGTATATGTAATTCCCTTAACTTCCTTCGTAATCCATTCCCTCCAAACTTGGTTAATGAGGCAAATAAAAGGCAAAAAGAATAAGAGATTCCCTGGAAAGAATTGTTTCTCTCTGTCCCGCGGTTACTGGGGAATGACACGCGGATCTAAAGCGGCAGCATCGGGCAATTTCACACTCCATGTTTTCAATTTCATTTTGAGGCCAGTTTAGGGTAGGGACAAATTTGAGTGTAATTAATTTAGATTTTGTGAGACAAGTAACCGCTTGGGGTTGTAATAAAGGACTGCCTGCTCCAGAATGAAGAAACTAATCTCCTTGTCCGGCTGGGGATGGCACAAATTGATTTAATACTTTTGTGTTGGGTTTTTTGTTTAGAAGAAAGAGGTCCTAATAATGATTATAAATAACTATGGGTCAGATCTCATCAAGCTCCCAGATTTTCTTTAGATAAGTGCTCACAGATTCGGAGATCTACCTAAACACCAGTGTGAAAATCAAGGTTAAAAATCAAGCAAGAAAGAACTTTTTCACAAACCCCCATCACTTGCCAGAGCCAAGCTGGGTGGAAATCAACCTTTTCCTCACAGACATTTCAATAATTCTATTTCCAGATAGACAATGGCAACTCCACATTAAAACATTAGTAGGTAAGAGGTTAATTCAGCTTCTCTTTCCCTCAGGTAGGTTGCAGTGGTTGCATTCAGAACTGGGCAAGGAAAGGTCTTATGTCACTCAAAAGAAAACATCACTATAACAACAGAAGAAAACTAACACTCAGTACTCCTGGAAGAAGGATCCTATGACCCAAAATGAAGCAGCTTATAAATAGCTACAAAAGGCTGATGCAAAGGAATCAGACTTCAGTTTTGCTTGGTTTGTTGTCTGGGACAACTTCTGCTGAGGGAAGGCATCCGCGCGTCAGTATAGGCATCTTTTCTGCCATCCTACCCCTGCCCCAGCACTGTCACTGCCCAAAAGCACCCTAGGGTGCCTTGGCAGGGTGTGAGCCTCACCAGGGTCCCTCCTGCTGTTCCTCTCCCCAGCCCTGTGACACTCAAGTGAAGATGGTGTCTTCAAGTGTCCAGGGCTCTG
>VWZZ01000079.1:115201-144402 GCA_013399095.1 Psophia crepitans
AGCAATGGGGATATTTAAAAAAAAAGTTGCATTTCCATAAGGTTCCTTTTTTAAAAAAGAAAATTTCTTGTTGATTTTTATGTGGCAAAAAACACCCCATCAAATTCCATATTTTTTTCTTGTGACTCTTGAAAACAATACACCAAAAAACCTGAAGGCCTTGAAATGGAGTTCCTCCCAAACAAATGGGAGATAAAAGAGAGATAAATGTTGAAAAATTTTAAAACCCTACTGTAATAGGATATTTAATAAAAGAAAATACATTGCTTTGCAACGACTTTTTTTTTCATTGAAATAATATTGACGAGAGTACTTGAGCTCTTGTTTAGAAAATGAGAGTTAACATTGAAGGATTTAATAGCCCTGGGGAGAGGTTAAAGCTCTTAAAAGTTCATTTCCAGGTTTCCTAATATCTGAGGGATTTTAAGTGGTGTAATTTATTTGTGAAGTAATAACAATTCTTGTAGGGAAATTCTGATTTTAATTAAACTCCACAGAAATACTCTACTTATATTCTCTTTCTTTGTATGAAAAAAGTTTTATTTTGTATGGACAGATTAGACACAGATGTAAACATAAATTACAGCTCCACCTGGCCTGTTATTACATGTGTATACCCAAGGGAAAAACAACATTACCATACAATATTGGCTTTTATTCTCTATATCTCTCTGACCTACCTTTCTTCTCCCTCCCCAACTTTTGCAGCAGACTCGTAGTTTGAGGACACATGATATTTAGTTCATTATTTGTGAGCTACACAGATCTCTTGTTCGGCAGCAGAAGGAAACTAAGTACCAAAAGCAAAAGAAGTATATAAATCATGTTCTCAATAAAACTATTAAAAGCTTGAAGGGAAACTTCTGGGGTTTTTATTTTAGTTTTTAAAATCAATCTCATCTTTGCTGATCATTAGATTAGTTTGAGAAACATTTAAAGTATTACTATCATCAAATACAGCTTTAGAGAAGTGAAAGTGCTTTGTGAAATTACATGAACTGTATAAAATTTTGCTTTGGAGGGAAAAAGGGGGATAGAAACCTTGAAAAAGTACGGTTCAATGTTGTTACGATGTTTGCAGATCAAAATGTGTCTTTTTTCCCTTCTAAGCAGCATTTTGTTTGGAATTTATTTCACTTCATATTACCCATTCAAAGGTAACTTTTTCTTCTGGTTTTGTTTTCGGGGTTTTTTTAACTGAATTTCCTTCACACAAGGGCTCTAAAAATTTCAGGTGTCATCCCTAATGGCAATGAAACAAATTTACATCCAAAAATGAGGTTTGCATTCCCCATGCATCTCTATTATTTAACCTTTGGAAACCTGAGAGTGAAAGTGCTTTCCTTTTAATTACAGATGTTCTGCTTTTAGCAGCACTGTCCCAGTGTCTTTGACTTTGTCCTGGTTTCAGTGTGTATCTAGGTGCTCAGCTTATCCAACTAGTTTTGGCTTGCCTGTACCTGAAGCATCATTTTGCTCCCCTCTTTCCTGGTGCTTTACACCTGTTGTACGAGATTGGGCTTGCTCCCCACCGGAATACCAAAGAATACCACTGCTGCAGCAGCATGGCCCAGGCATGGAGCAATCACACAACCTTCAGCATTGAAAGAGACAATGTGTCTTGGAAACCTTGACAGAAAACAAAAAGAAAGGGGACAGGGATTTATGAAGTGGGGATGGAAAGGCGGAGGAGAAATTTCAGCTTTGGTGTGAATGGGGGAAAAAGAGCAAAGTAGTGGAGGGAAGAGCAGGAAAGTCAGGTCTATGCTGTGTGAGAAAAGGAAGGACAATCTGGCCTAGAAAGGATCATGGATTTTAGATTTCAGGTTAGTTTCATACAGCTTTTATGCAGACTTTATTACCGGCACAGCCCAATTTAACAGATCATTCTTTCCTATCATTTTATGTCCATCTTTATGGCTACCCTGCACAGGCAAACCCTGGAGAAAATAGCAAGGAATGCAGAGACAGAGGAGAATGATTTTCAGCTGAGAAAACATAGTCATCCCTCTTCTTACAGTATTTTTCCTGGGTACTGCCTGTGCACCATTGTGTTACTACAAAGCTGCACAGGACAAGAAGCTTTGGCAAAATAACGTGGCTGTGGAGAAACAGCAAGGGACAGTTCCACCAAAAATGATGGTCATCAGCTGTGCTATAGGAGAACCCAAGGCATTTTCTGCTCTTACCTTTCCTGCTTTCATTATCACCAAGCTGACTTTTTCTGTTATTTTGAAAACATAACTAGTCTATCATTACAAAACAGACCAGTCAGCCAAACAGTGTGGTCATTTCTTAGGCAAGAAGCTAAATCTTTTCCAACACAATAAGTGTCCTAAATCTGAACAACAATTCACTGTTCTCTTAAGGTATCTACAAATGTGCATTATTATTATTATTTCCTTTTCTATGACTGTGCCTTTACCTCCTAGTTCTGGGCAGAAGTGACTTCAGGTAATATTGAAAATATAATGAAGAGGAGCCCAGCACAGATTTCCAGTCTCAGGTCTGCAAACACAAGATATTGGTTTGTATGCTTATCTGAACTGAAGCTTGGTTTGCAGCCTTGAAGGTTTCCTTCCACCATCAGTCTCCTAACACAGAGCATTCTCATCCATCAGCTATTTCCACACTGTGATAGGATTGAATTTCTGCTTTCAATACAACTGAGGAGAAAGGAGAAATTATTTTAAACATTGGAACAGGAGCAGATACGCTCACCGGTCACGAGTGCATTGCAGTTCTCTGGACAATGCAAACTAATGCTTAAGATCAAGCAACACAAAGCTATAAAAAGAAAGGTCATTGCAGCAACTTCAGGCAAACTGAAGAGACCAAAGAGTTTCCACAAGCAGAGTTCTTGGGTCACAAGGACCTGCCATTGGTGGTGGTGCACATTTCCTTCCTCTATATCTCACCTATTCCAGATTAAACACAGATCATCAGTGATCCATGCTATTCCCTTTCTCATCAGAGGTGCAGGTTAAGTGATGTTATCACCCTAGTCCCTTTTCAAGGTGCTAGCACCAAAACAAGAACCAGGCACTTTCTTGTAGGGCTGAAACAGTGCCCCACTGTTGCAGGACTTTGTCCTCTGAGAGAAGCCAATGCAGGGGCTATTGGACCCCTTCTGCCATCACTCCCAGGCCCACCAAAATGACTGCTGCAGGTAATGCTGTTTGGCATCACTGCTGGCACGTTCATCAGAGACTAAAGGGACTGAACTGGCTATGGCAAGACTCTCTCTCCGCAAAGTGGTGTCTCCAGAGCTCGAGTGAGGCACATCATGTGTCTATGCTTCACCGTTTTCTTGGAACTAAACCCAGATCGCACTGTGCACACAGATCATCTGGTCATTGTCTTCTGATGCCAAATTAGGCAGAGATTAAATGTAACACTTTGCAACAGCTAAACAGGTGGGATTAGAGAGAAGAGCACCAAGGAGAGAAACAGCAAAAATATAAGCAAATTCCTGTATAAATATTTCTCAGAGGAAAAAAAGGGAAAACATGGAAAACAAAGATATAAATATTATCTACAAAATCTAATCAAATGCAATATTAAAGAGCATGAGTTTGAACAAAACAATCAGGAAATCCAGATGTTACACCTACAGCAACATACCTCCACCTGCTATGTTACACCTAGGGCAGGATTCACGGCATTTAACTTGAGTCATCACAAGCAAGTCAGAGGACAGCCTTCCTCAGTAATCAGTGGGGAGACAGGGGACTATCCTGCAAGCGTTTCAGTGCACCCTGAGGTGGCTTGGGTGAGTTGTCCTCAGGCGGTTCCTCCTTCCCCAATGATTGTAACAGCACCTAGGCCTCCAGCTAGCAGGTAGCAAACTCCCAGATGCATGTTAACAGAGATGAAGCCAGCCTATAGTGCACATTATACAGTATTTCTGTCTATATATACAGGAGAAAAGAAAATTCAGGCTTCAAATACCTTTTTTTTCCTGCCCTTTCGTGTCTCAATTTACCAGCTTCACAGTATATTACAAAACCCTTTTTACATACGGACCCAAATTTCCTCCCAGACACACTTATTAAACCCTCACTGAAGGTGAAACAGAATTTCACATGCTACTGCAGGGAAGGTGGTTTAACTGAGGATTTTTTATTTTTTTTTTTGCATTAACCTCCAGACAAGAGGGGCTTATCTGTCACACCAAGGCATTAGTGGTTTGTAGCGTTCTTTAGGTTTGCGTTGGCGCTACTAATCACAAACGCACAGGGAGCATAACGAAGCTGTAAGTGCAGGTCTGAACCAGTGAGATGGTGAGCAAGTTCAATCACAGCTGACTGCAGTGGGTGTTGAGGGGATGCTGAATGAAGCAATCCATGCTTGCAGGATCAAACCCCAGCACACAACTCATCTGCAAAGGACATGTCTAAGAGTCACTAAAAGCAAAGCCTCTGTGTCAAGGCCCTCTGTGGAAAATAGATTGTTTAAGGACTTACCAGGCTGACTCCAGTATTCTTAATAGAATATCAATGTATTTGCTCTCTACCATATTTTAATTCAATTCATCATATAAATATTATCCATTAAAGATTACACACCTGTGAATGAGAAGCTGTAAAGGTCAGCTTTTTCAATTTATATTTAAAAGAAATCTTGGCCTTTCCTAAAACCGCAGATCTTTGTATGTAACCTGCTTCTCCTGTCTGCAAAACTACAAAAAAGGGAGTTCGGTAAAACAGAGGTCTCCATTCATAAGGCTTCCGCCTTTGAGCTCCCCATGGGCTGCCTGCCCGCCAGAATGCTCTTCAGAAGCAAGCCAGTGGGGTACACAGGGCAGTCGCAGGAGATGCTGCCTTCCCAAGGAGGGACTAGAGACAGGTAGAAAGAAAAATCTCTGCCAAGTTCAATAGGCCAAATTTCTCTTTGAATTACAGCAGCGTAAATCTGATCTAATCCTGCCAAAGGCAATGGGGCTATGCTGAATTTACACTGCAGGAATCTGAAATCAGAATTTGGCCTGCCATGTTCAAAGTCACAAGGACCTTTTCCCAGTGCTTAGGAGGTCTGGCCCCAGTAAAACTTACAGTGGTTCAAAGAGGGTGTAAAATGCCACCACAAGGGTGAAATCCAGTACTCAAGTAATGCTTCAGTCCTCTTTTGCACAGGCATTGATAACTATGCAACGCAGCAGGCAGAAGAGCATCAAGATGCAGCACTATTGCCTGACTGTCCTCCAAGACAGAAAAGCTTTGTTGTGGGTGGAATGGGGAAGAATGGCTTTAGCACATGTGCAACTATGCAAGAAGAGAGAGAAAAAAAGGCTTGCGATTATTTTATTCAGTGACTACTTTAGTTCTAAGACTGATACGAGAAAATAGCACTGCATATTAACTGTATGTTATTTAGCAACAGAACAGTTGGTCAAAGAGTGAAAAAATAATTTGTGATTAATTTATTCCCATCTACTCACCTATGATAACCTGCACTGGATTATTTATTTACAAGGTAAATAAACCAGAAAGTGCCTGGATTTCTCAGCCTACTAGATCTCTTTCTGAGGAAAAGCTGCCACAGTGGCCAGCTTACTTCTCCCCTTTCATTCAGCGAGACTCTATTCTGCCTAGTCAAATGTCTCAAATTAATTTGAGTGACCTGTAAAAGAAAAAGGCTGTCATCTTGTGCCCCTGCTTACTTCTTTGCGATGCACAATGTGTGGTCAGGAGGGTCTTCTCAATAAAAGGCTTGGCCCCAACTCTGACCGGCACCAAGCCTGCAGGAAAAAGGACAAAGCACTTCTCTTGGATAATCCTACTGGCTCACAGCAGCCCAGAGGCCACTGTTAGCCACACCATCTAGCCAAATGCACACTCAGCTGTGAATTCCCCTGTTCCTCCAGGGGGAAGACTTGTACCAGGTCCGGCTACACCCCATGGAGGCTCCCTTAAGCTAAGAGTTATCAGCTGGTCAAAGATGCTGCTCCCTCTGCATCTTGCCCTGTTCAAAATCAGTAGTGGGAAGGCTTGTTTGTGTAGTAATTCCCCAGAAGACTGGCTGGGGCCTGGGAAATCAGTGAAATGTCAGTGATATGAAGGAGTGAAGTAGTGCAGTGGAAAAAAGAAAGACTTAGCTGGACTGGTTCAGACTGGTTAGTTGCTTTAGCTAACACCTATTTAACTTCAGGAGCTAATGAACACTTCTGAGAGAGGATGACTTTATTAAAGATTCAATTATTTTCCAATTAAGATGTAAAAGCTGTATTAAACGTCCCTGAAAATACCACAATGTCCTCCATCTGCATGCAGGAAAAACCCAAGCTAGCATCCTTGGCTGATCTAAGGTAAAACATGGGCAAAAATAAAACCTTTATAAAAAAATCACAATTGTCAGGGGCTTTTTACCCTTCCTAAGGAAGAAGAAAAGCATTCATTCTTTTGCAGCTCTCTTCTACCTGCTCCTTCCCCTCCCAAGTTTTTCTCTGTTGCAGATAATTCCACATGATTAATAGGCACTTCTCAGCGGTGCTACACACAGTTAGCTCTTTTAATGTCTCTCTGAATCTGAGACTCTCTAATCCCCCAACCCTTCAGCCCCATGAGACTACACCTGAAGATCACAGAGTAAGATATTTCTTCCTGTTTTAAGTTTCAATCTGCAAATCTGTGATAGAAGGAAGCTCAAATTTACCTTATCTGCCATGATCATAGAGGAGCCTCCATGGATGCCCAGGATGGGAGTGAGGGTCTGGGCAGAGATGAAGTCCAGGATCTGGGCAATGGCTTCCTGGTCTGTGTCATCAGCGAATACCACCCCTTGGATCTTCCGGTCTGACATGAGGTCACAGATGCGGGTGATGATGCTCTTGGGATCTGTCTCATTCATGGCCACCAGCTCCACCCGAGGCACCACTGAAAGGTGGTGGAAGTCATCTTTCTCGTGGGCATCTTTGATGGCCACTTCGTCTGAGGTCCCCACCAAGATGACCGCAATGCCAATGCTCGGGTGGCTTTTCTGGGCATGGGCCCCGCTCCCTGTTGTCGCGAGGACTGCCAGCACCAGCCAAAACCTTGGAGAGTAGCACTCCACCCTGGGCCTCATCTTCAGCTCTTACACTCCCTGAGTGAGGAAAAAAAAGGAAAGGGGGAAAATAAGAGAAAAGGAAAGGGATTAACTTACAAGTAAACCATGCACTCAGTCTTCAAGGCTGATCCATTGATCTTCCTCAGCCACTAGCCCTTCTCCCACCAGTCCTTGCCTGATGCCCAGTCCTTTTGCAACATTCAGGGCTCTGTTAAAGTCGAGATGAGGTGGGGGTGGTGCAGACCAGCCCAGCCTCTACTTCAGAGTTTGGAGTCACTTCAGAGAACAGCTGTCAGCAGAAGATGTAATCATGTCATCACTCAGGTCCCATGTCACTCTGAGACCTAAGTCAAAAGTGATAGAGAATTGTCCTTTGACGGTTGATCGTCTGTCTTTGTGAAACTAATTGCTTATGTCAAGCCCATGTCTAAGCGCTCACCCTCAACACAAAGGAATTACCGATGCTTGTGATCAGTTTGGCCTTCTGCTGGAGGTATAGATAGGGAGGCTGAAGGGATCACCCAGATAAGGACTCCCTTGTACTTGCACAGCACAGACCCTCCAGAATAAAGTGAGGACAAATTAGCAAGGCCATTGAATGTATATGTGCACGTATAAGTGTGCATTCATTGGCAGGACACACACAGCTCCAGCCTGTTGTACAGTCAGCCATATGCCTTTCACCCATACAAGGTTCATTTCTTTCTAAAAAGCCAGGAACACAATTTCCTGGTGATTGTGGCCAAAACTGGATCAGTGCAGTGTAGGGAAGACATTCCCTCTGAGCCTACAATGGCTGTTTTTGCCCAGGAGCAGAAAGACCCACAGAGCTTACAAAGGTTCACCCTCAGCTACTACAGCCAGCAATATTACACCAATATTTTCCTTGAACGTGTCCACTTTATTTTGTAATCATAACAGTAGAAATGGAAAAACCCAATGAGGTCATCTCTCCAGCCCCTGCCTGAGCAGGACTGCTCCCTGTGGGGTTGTTCCTAGCTCTTTCTTTATTCGGTCTCATTTTAATAATAGTTCACATTTCCACAGCACTCCTCACAGGCACCTTATAAACACTAATGAATCAATCCTTACAGCACCTATGCAGTGTAAATACCAGAACCCACCCCAGTCTGGGGACAAAAAACAGAGCAGTTCTCCCCCACCCACCCACCACCCCTGCTGGAAGCAGCGCTGGTCAGTGTACCCACCCAGGACCATGCTGCTGTCTCAAGGAGATTTCAGACATTTCAAAGTAAAGAAGACTTTCCCTCAGCACCAAAAGTCCCACTCAGCTAATCATGCCCATAACTCTTTCCTTCAGCAGTCAGGCACACTGGGAAAAAATACACCAGCCCTGTGCTTGAGCGTCCAGGAGCGGGACCCTTCCACACTGTTCACTGGTACACATGCCTCTATCAAATGAGCAGAAAGCCACAGCAGCAAGGACAAGACTCGCAAGACTTTGGGGAAGCTGGAAGGACACGAAACATCCCTACATGGCACCAGCGATCCATAGGGAAAGGGCGCAAGGGGCTCCAACTTTCCCTGCCCGGGAGAACACATAGGCTCACCACCTGCTCCCTCATTGACATGCTAAGCAGAGAGAATGTATCCTGCATTGATATTACCAGATAAATAAGAAGATAATAAAATAGATAATAAATATGCACCAGAGGAACCAAATCCACTTAGGAGGCTGAAAGGGACCACGGGTGTGAAGTGCCAATCGATTCTCAACTCTCTGACGGATCCACTTTCGGAGAGATGCTCACAAGGAGAACCAAGAGACTTTGAGAGTTTGGCAAAATGAACAGCTAACTTCATTCCGGCAGGACTGTTATCCTCCAATTACGAGTCACTAAATTAGATTCCTTCACAGTGAAATGCAGTCCCCACTCCTGCAATGCTTTATTAACTTTAATGCACTCTATACGCTCCCTGTCTCTCACTTTCTTGTTCACTCACTTTAATGCTATATTTGTTCTCTTTAAAATATGTCTCCTGTGATCCCTCTGCATAGTCTCACACAGTATGTTACGCTTGGTTAGGCAATAGCTAGCTGTGATGCCCAGGGACCAGAGTGTAGATTTTTCCCAGCCCCTCTCCCACCAGAAATACTGTACAGGGCCTTCCAACACAGGGCTTGGATAGCAGCGATGCAGGAGCTATGCAGGCAGTCATGGCAGCTGTCTGCCTCCATGCCCAAACACAGACTTCTTCTGATGCAAAAAATGCCAGACAAGAAACTCATTCCCTTCTCTTCACCTACATCAAAGCCAATAAATCTCAAGCATCTACCTCCAAGCAGCAGCAAAGAGACCAAATCCTGAAAAGCACGTAGGCGCCAATCTGTTGGGTATCTAGCTTATGGGATGTGCCCTCCAGGCAGATTTTTCCACTCAGCACAAGATGATGGAGTTCCCTGTGACGTGCCAGATCCTCAGGCTCTGGCCAGATATGCAGGGAGCAACCAGGGCTAGCAAGAGGCTAATGTGAAGAGGAGGTCGCCAGTGCCTCCACAGCCTATCTGGCATCTCCAGTTTGGATCATCAGCCATACATTCCCTCTGGATCAGATAGAGAAATGCTTAGGTAGCCTGTGCTGTACCACCCAAGACAGCTCTCCCCCCCATCTCTTGCTCACACATAACACTTCTGTCATGCTCATGATGTGTTTCAGGTACTTCATGGGTGGTTTGCATGCCAGAGACCAGTGTTCTTCTGAGGGAATACAGGTACCAGGTCCAGGCTGAGTTCCCTCGTAGTAGGCGACCCAGGGATGTAACAAGGCACGGGAAGGCCTATAAATCACACCCAGCCCAGGGATGAGTGGTGGTCTCCACCATTCAGCTCCCACAAGGCAACACCAAGTTCACAGCACAGCCTTGAGCTGCTCGAAGACTACAGCAGAGGTGTTCACAGTGTTACAATCCCTTCCCTCCCCTCCTTGGGGCTGAATTCTCTTCACAAGCAGTAGCCACTTCCACTTACGTTCAAGTGCTGCCTGCTGGAGAAAGGGACAAATGTCCTAGCACCAACCCCGTCTCTTTCCTCCTCAGGCAGGGGTGAACCAGCACAGACTTATTACCAGATTAAGGTGACCCCAGAACTATTGTGAAAATATGTTTTTGCATACACAGCAGCAAGTTTTATCCATTAATTTCTACACTGTTCAAATGCAGAAGTTTGAGACAACCAATGAAGGAAGCACTGGAGACAGCAGGCAGACCTCCTCCTGAGGGGTGTTCTTGTTTCCAGTGAAGAAGAGAAATGAAGAAATTCGCACATGGAGAAATTCACAAGCACCTGACAAGGCTGCAGTTGTAGAACAGGGTATTTGCTCTTAGTTGTTTCAAGTAGCTTTAATACTACCAGAGTTTAATTTTAACTAGTCAAGAATGATTTTTTTTATAACATGCCAGTATATTTTATTACAAAGAGTTTTACATGAGCAGGTTTTTTTTCCCCTTAGTGGTGGTGTGCAACAACACAGTGTTTGGTGTCTTTTCTATGATTTTGCCACTCCAAAATAATTTAGAAAATCCCAAACTCCGGTCTGGTAAGTAAAATCCTTTACACATTACTCCACAATAATTATATTGTCCCTTACTCCCTGGAAAATAATATATGACAGGGCCATTAGAGAAAGTGGTTTTACAGACATATCTATATTTAGGTATAAACATGCCTGTAAAACCATTATACCTCTATAATCTCATTTGACTTACCAATAGAACATATCCACCATTGTAGAGGGATGCAGCATCTACTTAGTGCTGCAGAGCAACGTTACACAATCGCTGTTAAAATGGGAAGGGAAAGCTAACTTCTCCAATTGAAAATGCAAGAGGAATGTAGGTAGTCAGACAGTAATTATTCAGATTGGAATTTGGCCAGGACCAAAGGTTAGATTGCTTAAAAATATCATGAGAACCTTATTTGACACTGCATTTTTATGTGGATCAGATCTAAGATAAGTATTAATAGAAAATTATTAGGCTGCACAGGCAAAATACAGCTCAGCATTTAGACATATCTGGACGATATTTCAAACTACAGAAAGTACACAAATAGGTCACTGTGCACTCAACCAGGCTAACTGTAAATAAAGTACTGCTCAGGCAGCGTACAGCAAAGCTAGGCAATCTTCAGGTCGGATAAAGAAACTGAGGCAGAACAGGGGCTGGTCCCAGGAGTTTGGGGGCAGTTCTGTTGTGTGCCAGTGCTGCTACCTCCTGCTGCTGCAATTGTGCCAGCTGGGCAGCTTGCAGAATAGCCCCTTGGGAGGGTATCTGCAGGTACCCAAAACCCCATCTCCAAGCTCAAGGCAGCAAGAGAAAAGGAAGTCCTATAATAACACAGTCCCAGACTGTGTTGAAGGCAGCTTTCCTAATTCAGAGGGAGGGGATGTTTAGGACAGGAGCTCTGATGAGGTCCCAGCACCGGTTAGAGAGCTTCAAGCCACAGAATCTGAATTAAACAGCTAATTTTGCATCGGCACCAACTGCAATACTAATTCCTAGCTCTACTTTCATCCCTGACCACTAGCCCAATTCCAGGACTCACCACCACCCTCAGTCCCACTACTACCTAGGAGACAGATGTCCTCCCAGCCCCAGTGTTAGCCATCAGTGTTACCATACCCTTCAGTATTTGCTCATCTTTGACAGCGCCTTAATTCACACTGGCTTCATTTCTCAGGCAGTTTGAGCAGTATCAGATGATTAATCAAAAAGCAATCCTTATGTTTCAGGCCCAAGTTGGGGGTAGGAAGAAATCCATCTCACCTGTAAGATACTCTACAAAGCTGGAAGGTGCTTTTTGCCTGATATCCAACACACCATCAGGGAATAAATAACAAGTGCACTATTAGAAGCTGTAGGGAAGTTAACATTGCACTAGACATGCTACTGGGCTGGCAAAGAAATACCTGTATATCCAGACCGAAGAACACCACCATTTCTGTGTTTACCAACTGCAGAAGACTGGTGCATACTTAATCTTTTTGTCTACTACCTGCCTTACAAGTAAACTGCAGGAACTAAGACAACCTGCACGTAGAAAGGGGCAAGACTGTTTGCAACCCCATAAACTGTTACACCCAAAAGCTGGGGCTTAAAGCTATAAATCATGCCATGATTTACACCTACATTTCTCCAACTCCCTGAATTTTGGCAATGCAGTTTCAGCTTAGAACAGTCTCCCATTCTCATGGTTACTGCCATCTCCCCAGTCCAGACCTGTTGCATACTGTGTACCTCTGAAGAAGCACTCTTCATGTTCTAACACTGCTTTAACCATCATCCTACCACACCTTCAGCTCAGGCTATTTGTACACTGACAACCCTTGCGCTGCTGTTCCCCATTTACTGCTTACCAGGTAGGTAACGTAAGTGCCCATAAATCATCTTCTTGCTCACAGCCCTGTTGTTCCAGGAATTTTGTAAACAGAGACAAAGAAGAGGGGGATGGATCTAGGCCACAATGGATGTGTCTTGAAAGCGCCTTCACACTTCAGGTGCTGATAAACAGAATGAATGATGCTGCAGGAAAATCTCCATACATTGAGAGTAGGAAGATGGCAGCAACTAGAGACATCAGAAAGTGCCATGCACAGTGATGAATGCAAGAGCAATCTGTCACCTGGACCCAAATGGCTCATTATGGCAACTCTGAGCAAATACCACCCCCCCCAAGGGCATTTCGGTAGTTTTAGATTAAAACCTATGCAGTTTAGTTTATTTTAACTAGCTTTGAACATCACCTATATTCTCATTCTGATATATAAATGTTCCTGTGAAACCGATATAAACATTTCTCCAAGGCCTTTTGGGCAGATCTTCTTTCTGCTCTTCAGAACCACTCCCTCTCCAATATGTACCTCTGTCCATGCCTGTAGTGCCCCATAGATTCATTGCTCTCTAACTGACAAAATGCTTCTTCTTTTCCCTTATTTATCCCAAGTCAGCTGTCTTCTTTTGGGGAATACATCACATATGCCCAGCCAAAGCCTTCAAAGCCTTTGGAGCTGTCTCATTACCTTGCTGTTAGTTTTCTTTCCATGGGCACTGGGAGGAAAGTAGCACATATGTTTAAATCTATTTCCTATTTCTTTTCTTTCAAGCTGTTCTTTCTTTATCAAACCAGGTGCAAACTCCTCATTGACTTGGGCAGTGTCAGGTTCATCCTATATATCACATATTCATTCTTGTCCATCTCTGATGGCTAGTTTGCCTCTGTCTATCCGAAAGGTCTACCCAAGGGTAAGGTGACAAAGTGCTTCCCCTTTTTCTGCCCCACGCAAAGGAGAAGAGCAATTCTCTCCCTACACTTAAGGCAGTACAAAGAAAGCTTTGATCATCAATTAGACCCATATCATTCCCAAAAGATGAAGAACTATGTCTCATTATTGTAAGCTTGCCCAAGGGTAAGTTCCCAGTGTCCTTCCCACTTCTTCCCACCCACATATTTTACATATCATGGGTGACAGCTGATACAGCCACAGCCTGCAAGCTTCTGTTGAGACCAGCACCAAGTGATTCATGGAAATTACAAACTAAAATCCTCTGCTTAATAGTCTAGCCCTTCCCCCAGACACTTCAGGATTGCTTGTCTACAGCATCTGCTTTAGCACACTACCTGCTCTGAAGTAACTCAAACAATAGGATTACAACTGCTAGGAGATGGCACCAAGGCTCACATTCAGAAATGTTTCCCTAAACTCAGCCTAAATTTTCCCTTTGCTCAGCTATCCTGTTACTTCAATAATATCCCCTTCATTCAGCCTAAACAATTTCTCCCTCTCAACTCACCATATCCACCCTGAAAACGCTTGTAGATGGCTATCTGATCACCCCTTGGGACTTTGCTCTGCTGCAGCAGAAGTTCAGCTGTGTTCATCCCTCCTTGTAAGCTGAGCCCCCTCAGGTCCTCAGCAAGATGGGCGAGGGACGGTGAAGGTAACAGCTGGTCAACGGAGACCAGGAGCAAGTCTGACCTGCTTACCCAGGCTGGCACACACGTGCAGAGCTGCAGGAGTCAGTGTCACACACACAAAAGCCATTAAGCGAGACAGCAGGTCAGTCTGGCATTACCTAGTGCCAACTTCTAAATGCCAGGGCATAAAGGCTTGGCACGGCCATCGCTCTCTGCAAGCCTGGCTTGCAGAGCCAGGCTGGAGCCACCGTTCCCCTGCCAGGATCTCACCTCCCCCCAGCATCCCACTTGGACAAGTTTAGAGGGATGAGACAGGCCCTCCCTGCCAGAGACTGAAATATCCTCACCACCTGGAGGGTTCAGTTGCCACAGCTGTCACTCCGTGCACGCTCCAGTTGAAACAAGGGTTTCAAACCTTAGGAGATGTGCACCATTTCCCACTTCCGAATGTCGTCTGCCCCATCTCAGAACCGGATCCAGGCTCAGCGGGAGATCGTCCAAAGCAAGGGACGTGTCACCATGTGCACGTGGCCCCTCCAAAGGCTGAAAGCATGGCTGAAAGCTGCTTTGCCTCCTGAAGTGCAACACTAGGTTTGACAGGCAGCAAAATACTGCACCAGAGCAACACCAGTTTTGCCAGTTAAATCAAACTGGAACAATTTGGTAACCCATGCTGCAATCACTTGCTTCCTTTCTTAATTCTCCACTTCCAGGTTTCATTACCAAGCAGGAATCATCAGCACATTAATAACATGAAGACTCTAAATACTCTGATTTCCAAAAGCTATAGATTTATATACCTCTGATCCATTAATATCCATTAGAAAGACACATTTAACTTCAGTTGGATGGTTTGGAGAAGCACATCCTCTGCATTTCTCACTATTTGCTATATCAATTTGAGGTTTTCTATACAACCTTAATCAAGTCTGCATTTTGCACATTGGTAGATTGTGATATCGAATTACAAAATTTAAAAGATTAGAGAATTTTTACTTCCAAGGGTGGAAGGACTTTCCCATTCCTCAGACTCTTGTGCACCTCACTCAGTACCTGTTCGCTCCCTGCATCATTTCCTTAAAGGAAAAACACAGAGCAGGCAGGCAGAGACTGCACTGTCTCCTGAAGGCAGCTGCCAAACACCACGCCAGTGCTGAAATCCCATGGGTTACTCCAAGTCGCACATCAAGAGACAGTCTTAAATTCTTTGGATGCCAGATGTAAACACTGTAAAAGCTAAATCACAAAGGTTTCTTAACACATACCACAAGTGGGAAAGAAAATAGGATTTTTCTTTTTTTTAGGCAGAAATTCAGTGATTCTTTCTTCTACAGTATTGAGAATCCCAAAAAGGGCATATGAACCAAAGGGAGAAAGCCTTAAATGCATCTGTACTTTGGATACAACCATCCAGTTTGCTGCCAGTCTCCTCAGAAGTAATGCATGGCAGGGAAATAAAGCTTTAAAACATAAACCTGCCCTTCCCTTAGGAAATATCTTTATGGGTGCACGTTGCAGTCTTACAGCCCATGCAGCAAGGGCAAGCTAGGAGAAACTCACTGCACTGCCTCTGCTCATTGTAGCACTGTTATAGCAAGTCTGGAACAGCCCTAAGCCGAGTGTCAGAACTCACCAGACCTGATGAAACCCCCATAAAGGTGTTACAGACAGCAGAAATGGCAGAGAAGAAGGCTCAATGCTGAAAACACCAAGACGTGAGGGAGGGCAAAGGAGCCACTAGAGGCAGGGCGGTGGGGAGAGGGAGATACATCCTATGAGCTGGTCCAGGGCAAAGCCGCAGCGCTACACTTACTGATGGGCCACAGTTTGCAAACTGCCAGCATCCCTCAGGAGCCTTGCGACCTCTTGATTTCCACTGGTTGCAGCATTTTGGAAAATGGGGTTTAGTCACCAAGGGACCCTGTGATAGCACCAGCCTTGCTCATGAAATGAGACAGGGAATTAATCTGGAAGTGACAGGGACCAAGAGGTGTTTTTATCATGGGCAAAAAGGCATGCCACAGCCATCAGAGCCACGAGAGGTCAAAAGCTGGCTCTGGTCAGGAACGGATGGCTAAGTACCCAGAAAACCTTGTTATGAGTCTCCTTCCTTGCAACTGCCTGTCCCTTGTCCCTTCCCTTTTCCTCACTCTTATCCTCAGTAAAGGACTTTTATGTTCCTGTTATCAGTACTTACAGAAAAAAAAATCTACCTAGAAGTAGTAACAAGATAAACCCAATGTGTGACACCAAAGAGAGCGCCATTCAGAATATTTGGAGTTGTACACTCCCAATCCAGAAGCATCCCAAAAATCACTGATCCCTTTAGAAAGACTTGATCCTTACAATAAATACTAAAGCCAGGACGAAGGGATAATTGTCAACTGCAAATCAGTTTTGGTTTGGTTTGGGTTTTTTTGCGGTCTCATTTTTCTGCTCCTTTCCCTCTTTACTCTCCGCTCCCAACACTCTCCCCTTTCCCTATCTTTCTCTCCCTGAGTTCAATGACCAGGGCATCAGCCATCAAGCCGCTGGATACAATATGCTTTCACAGTACATTAGTGCTGTGCACCAGACCATGCTGTGCCTGCGATTGTATGACAGGTCAGGGCCAATTCATCTTACAGAGACCTTCAATCAATAGCATCCAGAAAGGTTTCCCAGCTGGAGGGATCCAGCCCAGCAGCCACTGACCTCTCCCTCCGCTCGGCATTCAATCATATTTCTAGAGTTGCAGTGATGGAAACACACACAGGCAAAACCACATCTGGACTACAGCTGGTCACTGGCTGTTGATACTTTGGGGACAGGGATGGAAAGGCCCAATCCAGTACAAACAGATTAGATTTGGCTCAGAGGAATTTCTCTCGAATGCATTTTTTTCCCCTGCTCTCTGTTTTATCCGGCCTCTCAAATTCACTCATGCTGTCTGCTTCAGCCACTTTTCCTGGTAGCTAACCTAGCAGTTCATTTCTCCATGTGCCAACCAATGCATGCAAGGACATACAAGTCCATGCCTACCAGTGGCTTCCTCAGGGTGCAGCTCAGCTCCCTTGGACCACACCTCACTTACACAAAAGTCACTAGAGCTTACATTTGCAGCAGGGTATTAAAGCATTAGTAGCAAGAGTAAGAAATTGCATCCACCAAAACCAGACAATTGTCACAATAAAGAATGCCCTACCAGTAAATAAAATAAATAAATAATAAAAAAATCAATAAGATGGACAAAGTGTAGCCATGAGTTATTTATGCTTTAAGGTCAGTTTACACTTTTAAAACAGTGTAAGAGGGCTTAGTGTAAACACAAATTCAGAATTTCAATATTCCCCATGAACTTCCTCCAAGCTACAGTATATGTCCTAATTTACTGCTCTTCTCAGCTTTCTCCATCCACATCACTTATCTCTAATCCATTTTTTACCCTTCATGGCTCCCACAGTCATTCCATTCCTCACTTGAAGCACTGTTATACGTTTGGTCCATCCTTGGTACCTCTTAGCTCATTTGTATTCACACTGTTAGGTATCTGGGTTTAAATCTTGAAAGCATAGAGGGAGTGAACCACAACAAGTGAAGTCTTGTTCTAATCCCTTATACCACCATTTAAAATCGATAAGCATGTTTTGAAAGTGTAAACACCATTGTTTTCTTCCTCACCCTTCACCTTATTCTCCTCATCAGAAAGATGGAGATGCATCTTCTCTGTTTCATAGAGTTAGAAGGTTTAATTATTTATGGTATTTAAAGCACTTTTGGCTCTCAAGTGATAGAAGCTACAGGAGCTGAGACTATTATTACTGCTTTCCGTTGCACTTCCCTGAAGGCAGCAATGTCTTCTTGTGAGATCATACCCAACGTTATTCACAGGATCCCAAGACAGCGTATTAAAACCTGTATGTCCAGGATCTTCAGGACAATAAATCCTAGTTTAGCTAGGAGCAGAGAGAAAGGAATTGCAGTAATACCATAAATAGTTGTCGGTTTCCAAGCAAAATCCTTGATATTCAATATCGAATTTGCCACATTGACTCAAAACTGCAAAATACTGCTGATCAGTAGTTTCTGATGAAATAACATGTTGTCAGCAAATGCCAGTTTGTTAAGCCTATTCTCATTAAAATATCTCAACTTGCAACACATTTTCACCTACTCCAAAACAGCTTCCTTGCTGGCAAGGAAGAGCAAGAGCAATGCAGAGCTGCAGTGGACAGTCAGCCTCTCCAGGGTCTGGGCTGGAGGTGCAGCTCTTCTGAGCACCAGGCCCCATCCATCTGGCAATTTTAATCCAGACCTGGAAGTCTCCTGTTTCATCATGAGATCCACCCTGTGGGTCTGCCATGGATCCAGAGAGTCTGGTTCCAGCACCTCTTGGACAATGGAAAGGTAAAGTCCAGTTCCATCTTAATTCACATGCAGAAACTCAAAACAGGAGATCTCCTTGCTGTGGGTTTCAGCAGTGGAGACCCTCAGACCCTGAGTTTAAACAGAACAGAGTCACCAGGCTTTTACAGTATGTCCAGAAAGTCCTGTGAGCTCTGGTTACCTCATTAAAAAAATATATATATATATATATATTCCTTGTCTTAGACCAAGGAGCCTGGAAACTTTGAGAGTCCTGACTGGGGCTACAGTGTCAGAGGTGCCTGAAATCTGTGATTCATAGAGAAGTCCTCAGGTGTAATTCCAAGAGCCCACAGCCTCAGGCCAGGCCATGAGTGAAAATACACTACAGCTGCAAACCCTACAAGCCCTGGGAGGACACTAATAGCTTTGACAGTGTCACAGCAGTTCCTTTTTATTGGTTCCTCTGAACTTGAAGTTTTCCAATATTTGCAGGGAGAGGGAGGGAATTTTGCCATTAATTTCAGACTAAAACTAAGTTTCTACCTCTGAACATCCTCCTTTGGACTTCACAAAGTACGCTGCGCTGTGCCCGCTGAGCACCTGAGTGATACCTGTGGGGAAACACGAAGGACTTTGAGGGGTGCTAGCAGCCACATATCTGCTGTCATCGATGAGTTTACAGAGAGCAATTGCTCTGCGGTGGTGGTGGGATGGTTGGACTAGATGATCCTTGAGGTCACTTCCAACCTTAATGATTCTATTCTATTCTATTCGGGGGATTATTTTATTGACCAGAGACAGTAAAGACTGGAGTAGTCCTGGGGTCAAGAGAAAAGATGTTGTAGTCCACCCCAACTCAAATTCTTCTTCCAGTTCCCATCATTTCATGGATTACACTGCCATAGAGCAATGTTGAAAGACTAGTGTGTCCCCACTCCAGAATTAAGGATAAAGTGAAATAAGGGTGTGTATATGTATAAGAGATGTATGTACACACACTATATACACTATTTCTATATAAATGTGTTTATTCTTGTTTACTTATATATAAAAAATAGTATATACGCACTCCATCTCATCCTGGACCAGCAGGCAGGGCTGCATTTCTCTGAACAAGTAAATCAGGTGGGAGGAGCAGCTCTTTGTAAGGTGGCCAGTTCCCCCTTTCCTGCCAGACCTGAAATGCCCCCAGTTCCTAAATGCACTAAATCCCTGTATTCTTTAACAAAGGAAAACTCAAAATCAGCCAAGGGGGGAGGCAGAAAAAACAGGGGAGGGGGGGGGAAAAAAAAAAAAAAAAAGAGTGGAGACCACATTCAGGTTGCATCCATTTCACATCCAGGCTGGTCCTTGTAGGAAATCAGCTTCTGAGATAGAAGCCCAAACCTTCCTGTCACACCAGGAGTCGGCCCTTGGCACAGAGCAGCTGCTCTTCCTCCTGAGAGTTGTTGCTGGGGTGTAGGCAGAGGCACTACTAAGCCAGGACATGGGGGTTTAACAGATATAGTGTCAGGGTTTGCCTGGTTTGGGGTTTTTTTCCACACTGCCCATCCCGAAGTCCTGAAGTAGGACAGACACACCAGTCCCATTTTGTGAAGGGCTTTTGTATAATCCTGAGGTTACAGGGCCATATAACCATCCAGCTAAAGCGTTCAGTTAGCGACAGGCTGCAGTCTTTGGTTAGGTCTCACCCTTGTTTGTATATGACAGAACCAATATTGACATCCTGAACAGCCAAAGATTATATGCTGTAAATATCATCCGGCCCCTAAAATGAAGTAGAGAAAGCAAAGCAAGTTGCCTGTATGAACTGCCTCTCCCAGCTTTGCCTCCAACACACCACTCATCCCCCTGGAACTTCCTGGGGCTACGCTCACTTTGGGGTTTCCTTGCTTCTCCTTCTCATCACAGCTTTGACACCTCTCCAAGCCAGGTTGTGGCCACGCAGCTTAACTGCGGCCTCACAGCTGTTTCAATCAAAAAAAGTATTCAGCTCTTAAATGCCATGCCGGCTTCCTGCAAAGCCTCTCTGACACAGCTCCTGCTTTGGTATCCTATCAGGATGACACTGTGACAGGACCTCGTTTCCAAACCAGGAGGCATTTCTACATGCCGCTACATCAATTGTTATATATATATGAAGATGCCCAAGTACGCTAAAGTTTCCAGAGGCCTTTGCATTACGGCACTCTGATCTGATGTGGCAGCTTTTAAAATCCACCTTGCACAGGTGCTAACACCTTTGTGAGGCACTGGATGCCATAGGATTGGACTCATGATCTATAGACACAGCAGACATTCAGAAAGCAGCCTCTTGCCACTCTCCTCGTGATATTGGTCTCAGGAGAGAGAGGGAATAGCTGGAACAAGCAAGCCATGTATGCATTATCACCTGGCTACATCCCCCCAGTGTGGGATCCCCTTCCGCTTGTTTGTACTTTATCTTCTGAGCCTGCAAAGCTTCAGGGACCCTAAAACCTCTGATTGTTGTCCCAAAATACTCCTAGCACAATCCTGTCACTGCCCCATCCAGAGGCCAGGGATACTTCCACAAGACTAAAAGCAATACCCATTTATTACTCCTCCACTCCTAATTAAAGGGATCAGAGGACATATCGGACCACGGCTGAGCTCCTGGCCCTAGAGCTGGAGATGAGTTGATGGGCAAGCTGTGCAGCTCCTCCGGCTGGCCTGGCATGCGGCTAAGGAACCATCCTCTCCAGATCTATCTGCCTTACAGCTTCCCCCACTGCTAAATTTTTAATTTATTTTTTTAAAAGCAATTGCCTAGAAATATATACACAAAATGAAAAAAAAAAAATCAGGTGCCCTGACATTAGGGAAAGAAAAAGCACTCAGGCAGTGCACAAATTCCCCAGAGGAGGTGCTCAGACGTGAGTTACTGCCAAGATGACATCTGTAGGGAAATAAGCCACTAGATGCAGGGGAATGGACTGGAGAGGCCTAAAGCAATGAAGAGAAAAAAAAGAGAAAAATAAAACAAAAAATTAAGCATGCTGTTTTGCCCATCACTAGTTATTGTGCTTTATAGAATTTACAGGTGTCTTTCACTCCTATGTCTGCTGAAGCAGCTTACCAAATGTCCCAGTACCTGCTTCAAACCATCTGGCCTGCCATATCCCATCCCAGCAGAATCCCAGTCAAAAAGGCTTCAGTGCCTATTGTGACAGAGGGGAAAAAAAAAGCCATCTTCTCTAGCCCCTGTGACCTGACTCCCCTCTCCACCTAAAGGGCCCCCATTCCCCATTTCTCTCATAAATAAAAATAATCTCAAGTGCAAGCACACCTATCTCACCTTTCAAAACAGTGGATCTCCCCAAACATCCTTTTGGCAGCTGCCATGAGGAGACAGTCCCATGTCCCTCACATCCTCAAGCCCACACTGGTACAACAGCAGTGGTGGTGTGAACAGAGGATGTGCCCCATGCTAACAGAAACATGAAATTAAGAGCATGATGTTTCACCAGATGGCTTCAGACTTGTCACAGCATGGAGAGAAACCCACTTGGAAGACCTGGCCCTGGCACTAATCAGCATCTGGACTGGTAGTGCAGGACCACTGCAGAAGCTGGGGCTGAGTACGAGATCTGAAACAACAGGAATGCGGAGCAGAAATCACACAAGGTGAACATGGAGACAGCGAGAACCACGTTTCCTCTGGGACTACAACGACGTGTTCAGGAAGGCAGCATGCTTGGAGCAAGAGCAGAGAAAAAGATGCACATACCAAACAGTCAAGGGAGCAGGGTAATGAAGAGTCAAATGACCTGACCGTGGTTTATAATAAACAGCACCAAATCGTTGCAAGCAACATTTGAAAGGAGAGCAAGCTCTAGAGAAGACTTTGCAGCATAACATATGCAGTGCACCAGCTTGCCTACAGAGCTCACTAGCACAGGAGACTTTACCCTTCCTGACCTAGTATCAACCCAGAACCACCACTATTGCCAGCCATCATTTTTATTTCACTCAGCCCCTCTAAAGGGCCATAGAATCATAGAATGGGTTGGGAAGGACCTTAAAGATCACCTACTTCCAAGCCCCCTGCAATGGGCTCCCTCCACTAGACCATCTCCTCAGACACCATGCCTGAAAACTCACATGACCACCAGACAACTGTACAGGTGAAACCTGCTGTTGTCCAGCACACTGAAGGATGTAGAGGAAGGTTCTTGCCCCTTCTGCACTACTTGCTATGTCCCAGGAGACAACCCTCTGCCAGTACGGAAAACACCATGAAATATTGAAACCGTGGCTAGAGATACACCTTTTTTTCCCCCTCCACGTTCATTGGATTTTTGTTTTTGATGGGCCTCATCCCAGCACTGGGGGTATCAGCCAGTTATGTGGGCACAGTTGAAGCCTGTTGCAAGCCCACAACTGATGGGACAAGAGGACCCCATGAGGATGAACGTGATCATGCTTCCAGTTAGATGACTGAGCCCATGCACTCTTCTAAAAAGGTTTCAGCCAGAGAGGCACTAAAAGAAAAAAGGCTGCCCCACAGTCACAGTCCCAGAGCAGCTGTTGTATGTACCAAGAGCAAGACGAGGAGTGCTTGCAGACAGGTGACTTGTGTCACAAAGAGGGATTATAGATATGCTTTCTCTTTCTTTGCTCTCAGGGTGCTTCCTTGAGTCAAGGGGTACCCACTTCCCAAAGAGACCATCAGCCTGCACCCTTCTCTAGTGCGTGTATTTTCTGAGGAGGTAGGAATGCTCAGTTCGATGCAGTCTGTCTCCTCTCCTCCATCACAGGAGGACGTCAGTTCCAGGTGCAATGTACACAGCCACACACCAGTGAACAATGATCAGAAACAGAGGGAGAAGTTAAGGGGCAGGAAACAACAGGGTAGAGAAAGCAAGGACAAGAGCAAAAGTGGAAAGAGGAGAGTAGGATGGAAGAGAGTGGAGAGGGAGTTACTTTGCAAGCAGTAGCTAAAAATCTCCCAACGTTTACAGCAAATGATGCATGAAATACGCTGTCAGGAATGTGATGCCCAGAACCTATTGCTGCTAAATATTTAATCTGATTGGCAGGGAGCCGTTAAAACCTCAGTGTCTAGATCTCAGACTTCTACAGAGCAACAGGTAAAGTAAATACATCAACGTGTAGTGATTCACCTGGGGTGCCATCAGCCTTTCCAACCTGCAGCATTGCACAGGAAAACACATTGTCGATGGATATCAACAACAACAGAAACGGGCTACAGGAAAGACATTTTATGTATCTTGGCTCCCACTGCAAGCTACAAAAAAGTGAAAAGTAAATATGTTGAATGTCTTCTTCAGACATGACAACATGCTGCTGCAAGAACCTCACACAATGCAGTTCATGCTTCTCAATCGCTATAAAGTCACACAGAACTGTGGTACATCAAGGCTGCAGCTCTAACAGCCCACACTTCCCTGCATGTAATCCCTGAAGCCAATCTGCAGGCAGACCGAAGGCTGCCTCCAGCAATCAGCTTCTACAGTCTGTTGAGCACAAAGCAGGTCAGAATGTCCTATATAAGTGCCTCCTAATGCCAGCACACAAGAGCACAGCAGGGCCGGCTGGGTGCACACAGGTAGGCAGCCCTTTGGGGTAGGAAACCTCAGCAGGCGGTACTGCAGCGTAGCAAGGGGATGGCAGGGCAGCCAGCTGCAAGCAGGGGCATATACATGAGTACGTTTGCACATCCAGGGCAGGATCCCACTTTGCTGACTCTACCCACAACAGCCTTCAGAGTGACTGTTCTCTGTGTCAGCTCTGGTCTCCCTAAGCCAGCATCGGAGCTGAGTCTGTGCTCCCAAACAGCCACTTTTCGGAGCTTTACAAAGGAGAAGGATTATGTTTGGGTGAAGCTTTTGCAGTTTCAAACTACAGCTCCACTCTGGCTTGGAGGTGAACCTCACGACTCAGAGATACTTTTCTTCATCATTTCATGTTGTTCAAACCACTCATTTCTAGAATGAGTGTGTTTGAGGGGTTATTTATTTAGGTATAATGTAACATCTTAAGTTTTCCAAAGCTAACTTAAAGGTAGAAATATTCTGCTCTGCTGTAGAGAACTCCAGACCAAGTTTCTCATCATCAACCCATACACCAGCAACAAGAGTGCAGTTCTTCCTAAGAACTTGACAGGTGCAGGGCATGTGGTTGACTCACTGCACCAGCACCAACAAGTCAAAGTGCATGAGCCCAACGGATGCCTTCCGTAAGCGAACACATACATAGATAAATAAATTCATAAGAAGTGGAAAGCCATGGCAGAAATGTAGGGAAAAATAAAATGCCCCATAGTTGTTTTCACAGAGGACTTGGGATTTTACTGTATTCAAAACCCCATTTCATGCAGGACATCTGTAAATCTAACACTGGCTGCAGAGCTCTGCAAGTCTGGCAGGTAACATAGCTCTGAGCATTGAGAACTTTAGGCATTGATCTTGCAGGACTTGTCATAGACTGGTATTCACCAGCATAAATCTCCCATCATATTCCCCTTTCTGTATTTCTGGCTGCTTCCCTGTCCCTGTCGCAGCTGTTCAAGGAGCTGACTCCATCAGAATATGCTTTGTGAAGTGCTTTTCTGCTCTGTATGATGCTTTTGCTTTATTTCTTTCAGTAAGTGCCAAACCACTGAAGAATGCCAAGGGTAGAGCTCTGAAAGTCAAGACCAAGTAAAGAGTAAGTATTTTTCTATGGCGTCACCAGCTGAAAAGCCCCAGGGCACCACAAACACAAAAGGAAGTGTAACTTTTCAATACAACTGTATGGTGTGTGCAGCCATCATCCCAGCTCACAGATGAACATATATGCTGAGTGACTTTCTCACAGGTTCTGGCAAACCCTGCTACTGTTTAAGACATGTCCAACCTCAGCTTGCCATGCTGATTAGAAGGTACTGCCTGTAGCTGGCAAGGCGGAAGGAGACATGTGCCTGCATTCCAGCCGCTCCAGCCAAGAGCCTGACACACTATCCTCAACCAGTAATGAGAGTGGGTTTGCCAGACCACCAAACTGCTGCAGGAACAAACTGCTGGGGCAGGGAAGAGAAACAACTTTATTGACCACAGCTGTTGATTAATGGAATAAGAGCCAATGCATGGAAAAGTCAGATATGGGACCCTGCTGACCTGTCTCCTATCTTTACCACAAGATGAGTCTTCCCTGGAGGCCAGGACAGGGAAGCCCCATTTGCATGCAGTGCTTCAGCCTTTGCCTTAAAAGCTGCTCTTCCAAGTTTACAGCAAGAACTTGTTTCTCTGATCCTGGGTTCCTGTCACTCTGAACTCCCTCTTCAGATCACCCAGGAACTAGCTGTGTCACTGGGACACAGTCACTGTCATACAGGGAACTAAGCTGAAACATTTATTTTACAAAACAGGTATCACAAAAGAATACATTTAGGATGCTCTTCACATCAGGCTCAACAGAGCCATTCACCCAGAGAGACTAAAGCCACCAGCTGAGACACTGCACTAGCTCATGTTTCTGTTTCTTATCCTCACCTCTTCACTTCACTTAGAAATGTGCTGTCTTAAATGCAGATCAGGAAATTAACATTTCCAGGTACGGGATATCTTCCTAGCATCTGAAAATTGACTTTGTATAAAAAAATGTGCAGAATTTCTTATCACAGTGTTTCTCATCCAGTTGTTAAGAGCTCTTGCTTCATGATATTTTCCTGTGCCTGTCAAAACGAGAAGATGTAGTACTGCACAGAGAATTTTTTTAAAGCTAATTAAGGTATTTCATAGCTCCAAAAGGATGCACACTGAAGCAGTAAAAAAAAACCCACTAGTTAATCCACACTGTACTGGAACTAGCTCCTCGTTGCATTTCTCATAAGTGTGCATTTCATCCGTAGTCTCTCCATTGCATAAGGCAACATTCAAACAGATCCACAATCAAAGAAAAAACATAATTAAACAGAAACATTAACAAACCTGTCCTGAACCTGCAAGGAAAAAGGACCACAGCACTGGCTTGTTTAGAAGCTCAGCAGCCTTTTAAAGACTATGAAATCATACAAAAATCTTACTGGAACAAGATCAGTTTCCTGATGCCAGTGTCACCCTCTGATAAGTGAGTGTCTATACCCTGGATATCTATACTCACAGCAATTTCCCCACCCCCTCCTAGCCTACTTGTCACCCAACACTTAAACTTCTTCATATAGATCCTGCTTTTCCCAGCTTCAACTAAGGGCCCACGTTCTTCCAGACCTACCCTTGGTGACTAAAGAGAATAATTGGCCCCTGTTCTCTCTTTATAACAGTCCTTTACGGATTTGCAGACAGTTAGGTTTCCACCCACAGTTATCTTTCCTCTAGACTGAACATGGCTGGCACTCTCAGCATTTCTTGCGGGACTTTGTGTCTATTGTGATCTACCCCATTCTCTCACCTGCTCCCCTTCCAGCCTGCAAACTGTTTTGTTTTTTTTAAAAATACTACACTCCAACGTGGATGCAACACTACACAATTGCAGCCAAAAGGACGGGGGAGAAGTGATCCACAGGTCCTGCAGATCGGAGGGGGAAGGTCCTTCAGGAACACAGGGCACCTACAAAAAAGCTGGAGAGGAACAGTTTACAAGGGCATGTAATGACAGGACAACGGGTAGTGGCCTTAACTGGTTAAATATTAGGAAAAAAAAATCTTCACTGTGAGGGTGGTGAGGCACTGGCACAGGTTGCCCAGAGAAGTTGTGGATGTCCCATCCCTGGCAGTGTTCAAGGCCAGGCTGGATGGGGCTTTGGGCAACCTGCTCTAGTGGAGGGTGTCCCTGCCCATGGCAGGGTGGTCGGAACTAAATGGTGCTTAAGGTCCCTTCCAACCCAAACCATTCCATAATTCTATAACACCACATCCTTTTCCTCCTCTCCTGGAGGATTTTGGACACTCCTTGCAGCAAAGTTCCCGGGGCTACTTTCATTCAGAGACTGCCATCACTTCCCTGGGAATGATACTGTAGCACAGTTCCCGCTGTGAAGCGTGGCAGAGGCTGTGTGTTCAGCACTTCCTTTTTTTAGGTGTGCTGCTATTGTTTGGTTACAGCTACTTCTCCTTTGGTTCTGGTTAGGCTCCTACACAACCCCTACAGCAGTGCAGGCCAGGCATCTAACCAACCGCAGCTCCGACAGCACTAAATAATTCCTCGCTCTCTTTCTCTCTCCTTGGTGTTTACATTCTTAAGCACACACTTTAAGGCAGTCATCACATCTCTTTTAATTGTCATTTGGCCAAGCTAAATGTAATTAGTTACTTTAATCTTCCCTCTTAGATCAATCCCTCCAGCATCTTAATCATTTTTGTTCCTCCACTGAATTTTTTCTAATTTGCTGCCATCTTTGGGGCACCAAGTTCTCCAGAAATGAACTCAATAGCCTAGGTACACTCAGACAAGGCACATGAAGAAAACATGACTAGAAACATGTAGAAAACATTTCCTTGCTCCAAGATGCAATAGTTCTGTTTACACGATCCAGAAATCACATCAGCCTCTTTGGTGCTGCATTGTATTGCAAGCACATATCTTATTTGCTAACCGGTGTAACCCCAGTGTCATTTCTGGTATTACTGCTTTCCAGGGGTGTACCTCTCATCTCTGCTTTCTTTCCAAGTGCAGTCTGATTTTAACTCCTACTATTCAATTTATTATCCACTCTGCTAATCCCCAAATCCTATTCTGAGGTATGACTGCTTAGCCAGCTATATATCTCAAATCTCTTTGATTTCCAATGGAAATACTATCACAAAGCAAAAGGCACGAGGTTTGTCATCAGAGTAAAGTCAAGGCACATCCCTAAATTCACAAGACAATATGGATTTTTCACACACCTGTCACCAGCATTAGTCCCTCACCAAAAATGCCAAAGGGTTTTCAAATGCTGCGCTTAAGCTTTGGTGATGTACCAACGTTGTGTCACTGTGTGACACCTTTGCATCAGGCCCAACTGCTACCAAAAAAAAAAAAAGAAGAGGAAAAAAACCAGTGGCTTCTGGAGACCTGTGCCTGACCCTGTGAGAAGAACTGGCAGCACTGGGCAGATGCCAGTTAAGCATCACCCAAGCGTACCGCTGATGGGGTACATGTCTGTACACTGCCTTTCCCCATACACATTCTTAAAGTGGGCATGGCACTTCCCTAATAGCCTGCTGTCCTGGTTTCAGCCGAGAGAGAGTGAGTTAATTTTCTTCACAGCAGCCAGTACAGGGCTGTGTTTTGGGTTTGTGCTGGAAGCAGCGCTGATAGAGCAGAGATGTTTTTGCTGCTGTTGAGCGATGCTTACACAGAGCCAAGGACTTTTCTGCTTCTCGCACCACCCTGCCAGTAGGGTGGCTGGGGGTGTGCAGGGAGCTGGGAGGGGACAGACAGGACACCCGACCCCGACTGACCAAAGGGATATTCCATACCATATGATGTCATGCTTGGTTTATAAGGGGCTTGGAGGAAGAAGGCAGGGGGGGCAGCAGCGTTCAGAGTGATGGCATTTGTCTTCCCAAGTAACCATTACGTGTGACAGAGCCCTACTGTCCTGGGAATGACTGAATCATAGAATCATCAAGGTTGGAAGAGACCTCAAGGATCATCTAGTCCAACCATCCTCCACCACCTATTACCCACTAAACCATGTCCCTAAGTACCACATCCAACCTTTCTTTAAACTCACCCAGGGACGATGACTCCACCACCTCTCTGGGCAACTTGTTCCAATGCCCGACCACCCTTTCAGTGAAGAAATTCCTCCTCATCTCCAAACTGAACCTCCCTTGGCGTAACTTGCAGCTGTTCCCCCTTGTCCTGTCACTTGTTATCTGTGAGAAGAGGCCAACCCCCAGCTCACCACAACTCCCTTTCAGG
>VWZZ01000079.1:161381-173074 GCA_013399095.1 Psophia crepitans
GAGCAGCAGCCGCAGCCGCCGGCGCCAGCGCCGCGCAGCACAGCGGGGAGCGCCCGGGGCTCCGTGGGTCCGCCCCCCCGCGACCGCGACCCGCGTGGCTGGAAGCGACCGAGGAAAGGAATGCTTTAAAAATAATATTAACAATACCCATAAAATAGTAATAATAATAAGAAAGGAAACGGCGCCCAACCAGCAGGCAGGCAGCGGACTTGGATCTGAAGAAAATGAAAGGAGAGCGGACATAATGCTGGTATCCAAATTGGATACTCCACAATTAAGCCCGGCACTTCAATTGCTATTCTCAGAGGCCCCCGGAAGCTAAACAACAAGAAATCAGTCTAAAATCAGTCAGCAACGTGCATTTGCACACTCCTCCCTGCCCACACTGCCCTGCCCACGGGTGTCTGTGCCCTTGCTACCCAGGATGCTCTCAGCCTCGTCCCTGCAGTGCAATCCACTCTGTGGTCACAGATCTGTCCTTGCCCCC
Source organism: Psophia crepitans (assembly GCA_013399095.1). Taxonomy (NCBI): domain Eukaryota; kingdom Metazoa; phylum Chordata; class Aves; order Gruiformes; family Psophiidae; genus Psophia; species Psophia crepitans. Next base: position 161,869 of record VWZZ01000079.1, read on the forward strand.
TCCCATGCCTGGGTTCAGCTGTAGGTGGCCTGAGCAGAGCGTGCCTGCCTGCCCTCTGCAGCACTGCAAAGTGGCCCTGGGGGAAGTCTCCCCAAACCCGGGTAAGCCAGGGAGGGTAACAAGGCAGAACCACTCCAAGTGAATGTGCCAAGTGCACCCTTTAGGGCATGTAGTCACTCTAAGGTTGCATCCTGCCACTGACTGGGTCTTGGTAGAAGGTTTGGAAGGGCTCATCTGGGTCTTGGTGAGCCCTTAGAGACAAAAGCAATGAGGAAAGTCATCTTCATGCTGCCCTACCAGATACACTTGTCCTGCAGGAAATCAGACCCCGGGACCAACACTATGTGCTCTGCTTCGGTGCCGATGAGGGCTGCATTGTCCAGCCTTTGCGTCCCTCTCACTGAAAGCACCCTTCAAGGAAAACACAGTAGCCTGTACCTGCCTAGCCATGCTCCGTGTCCAGGAACGGTGAGGAGGGTACCCCTCAAAAGACAGGCAAGGAAGGCTGGATGCCACATGCTGAAAAGATGTGTCCCAGTGAGCAGCCAAGCGCTCAGTGCTGGCCCTTGGTTGCAGGTCTGTATCTGCAGGGCAAAACATGGATATGGTCAAGGTTCCTAAGGGAGGAAAGCCTCCTGAAAGCTCCACAGCAGCTCTGAATCCACTCTCAACCCCCTGGTCCTGCCAGTTTGTACCTCAGAATCCATCCACATGGTTCAAACAGGGTTTGCTGGTCTGCAGGGGAGGTTATGGATGGCAATGTGGCTGTAGCATCGCGTGCATGCATCAATATGCCATCTGGAACTGGAATGAATTTCTGTGTCCATGGTGTACAATGGCATTTTTCACGTAGCTGCAGTGACCACAAGCAATAGCAATCTGTGCTTGAGCTCCTTGCCAAAAGCAGACACCAAGATTTTAATTTCGACAGCCAGGATCTTCCTGAGGGTGCTGGTAAGGTCTGTTCTGTTAGAAAGATTTTCCTAACATTTTTAGGCATGCTTAAAAAAAGTGACTATGATCTTTTTCATTCTAATTTCAGTAAAAATGGAAGACGTATTAGCCAAAGCCTGAAGTAATCTGAAATTATCTCAGAACAGTTGGAGGAAAGAAATGTAGAGTGATACTTACATACAGAAGTTGCTAATAGCTGAAGAGATTAGTCATTTGACTTTCCCATTCCTTTCACTGATAATAGTGATACAAGAATAGCAGATAGGATTCGGCCAAGGGATGTTTTTCCTTTCTGTATGGCAAGAAGGGATTAACTAGGACTGTGCAGGTCCTCCCGCACTCTTCTGGATGAAACAAGTGGAGAAGGAGCTTAACAAAAAGAGAGGGAATGGTTTTCATCCAGCATACTACTTAGAAACACAAAATGGAGGGTTAAGAAGCATCTTAGGAACAATTTCTGAAAAGGGGCATATCAATCAGAAGAGAACAGCTGCAATTATTTTAACCAAGTCAGCAATATTTAAGGTTATAATTCTCTCTGACCTTAAGATGAAGGAATTCATCAATGGCAAGTTCTCTTTCTAAAACTACACAACTCCACGTTTACATGGTACATGGCAGCCTGTGTTACTGCCCGCTTTTAAGGATAAGGCTAGTTGCCTTTCTACTTGGTATGTGTGTCTTATATAAACATTATGCATATGTATATTTATCATACTCTCTTAAATAAATCATAAGGGCCAAGTTCTCTGCAATGATTAGGGGCCCGAGTGTCCGATTTGATACCTTTTTCAGAGAAAGATGGTCTATTTCCCCATGACCAAAGAAATCACACTCAATTACAAGTTTGAAATTGGTCACACAAAAATGCCGGTTGCCTCAGAATTATCTTTTCTTGACATTCTGCATAGCATCTAATCCCTGAATTACTTTTATGTTAAAATGTAGTATTTCTTGTAAATAATGGGTGTGGAGTTAGGCTCCAAATAAAAATTGTTGAAAAATCTCCAGCAGCACAGTACTATAACAGGGTTTACTCTCACTGGCTGGGGTTGGCTTTTATTTTTTCTCCAATCAACTAAGATGAATGAACTGCATAAAATGAAACAAATAGTATCTCTGATGGGAAATTGTTTTTTCAAACATCTCTTCAATTCAAAAACACTTAAATGTTATTTGTAAGACAAATTGAGGGATTTATTTTAAATGTGTCCATGCGTTACTATAAATTAAGGGCCATATTATTCTTGTCCTGCCTAAGATAAAAGAATGTGGATGAAAGTTCTTATATCAAAAGCAACCAGGGCTGGATGTGGCAGTGACAACGTTGGGAAGGATGCAGAGCAGCAAAGCCATTCTGCTGCCACAGAATAGCATCTGCCAGCAGTGACAGGAACGGAAAGCTCTACAGTATCTTTAACCCTTAGCAAACACCCTGCTGACTTCATAAAATCAGAGCTCACTTCCAATGCAGTATGTCCCTAGATAAATGGGGTCTGGCAATTCACAGGTCATCAGCACAAACACAGATGCCATTGCATTAGTGTAAGAAAAGACATGTCTATGAAGAGCAATTCCTTATAATCAATGAAACGGATCGATTGCTCAGGATAATTCACACTGTAAAAAGGTTTTTCATAGTAGCATTCATCTGAGTGTTTACCTATGGGCTGCAGAGCATGGTAACCAAGTCTCCAGCTGCTTTCATATGGTGCTCTGTGCCCTGCTCTGAGCACTCAGTCAATCTGATCATAAACTGGCTGAATACCTGTATCCTCATGTCCCAGATATTCCCACTGTCTGAGACACTGTAGGAAGTCCTGGTGTCCAGATAGTAAGCCTATGATGTTTTTGGAAGATCACCATAACATTGGCCACACAGGTCCACAAGCAAGGATGCCATGCCACGCTGCATAAAGAACATGAAGTAATGTTATCGTATAATTAAAGGGAAAGCAACTGGAGAAACAAGCACACAAACCTCACAGTGTCACAACCGCCTGGCTGAAGGACTCAGCTGAATTTTGGCATGAAACCTTTTACCCTTTCTTTTGCACATGGCTCAGGACTAAGAGATGCCAGAGCAGGACTGAGCCAGAAGACACCGGTGGGGGGGATGAAGTGTCTAGTCAGTCTCTTGCAAAGACACATGGGCACAAAGAGACTGCTTGCTTTGTTTGCTGTCTCAGAGGACACTTATCCTGCCAGCAGCCCTGCAGAAGAGAATTGTGAGCACTGTTGCATTTGCTTTGAAATTATATACATGTTCTCTCAGCTGTCATACCCGGACACTTAGCTGAGCTTTCATCATTTTACATCGCAATAATTGTAGCATCCCCTACTGTCTCTGCCATGGTCAGTTTGTCCCCAGAAATCCTAAACAACTAACAGACTGTTTTTTTGTCACGCAGAATCAAAAAAAGCGTGAAGTAGATTAAAGGAGAAATAGCCTTCTCTGTGTCTTTATAGACTCGTTTTATTCTTTTGAGTATGGAACGTCAGGCTCACTGAAATCGGTTTTCCTGGATGGTCATTTATATGTGAACTACCTATGCATTAAACTAAGAAACTGTGGAGTTCTTTCTTTCAAATGGAAATAATGTTATTTTTAAACTGCAAAAGCACAGACAAGATCTCAAACAGACACTGTCACTTTTTAAAGATAATATGTCTCCTCTACCTATAGCACACCCAAACTGAAGAATCTATCTGTCAAAAGCCATCACATCTAATAATAAATAGTAATTATCATCAGATACTGTATTGTATATGGTCAAAACATGGTATAAACATTAGCCATACGTGCTACCCCTTTTCACATGCCATTCAGAAGCATGAAGGAAAGGTTGAAGCACTGCCTTGCACCGCTCTGAGCAAGAAGCCTTTCTCCCCCACCTCTGGGGTGCCAAGATCATTCCAGTGGCTGGAGATTTTGTCCCACCTCACTGGTCTTAACAAGGCAGAGTTTCCTGATACACTTGAATGAATGGGAAACCATAGCCCTCCAGGCAGTCATCTCCATCCTGTTCCAACCCTAATGTAGGGAATCCTGTTTGGAAGATCTCACGTTGTACGGTGAGCTTAGACACACCCCTATGGCTTGCACAGAGCGCCACAGTGGCCACGCCCCATAAAGGGAGAATATAAACCTGTGATGCAGTTTAATAAACGCCATTTTGTTCATCCATCATATTGATGTCGTGATCACTTGGCCCCGAGGTGAGAGTCCTCAGGGGTGAGGTGTTTGTCCTCGGACTCCAGGACCAGTAGTTGAAGTCCTCCACTGCAGCTCCAAGAACACGGAAAGCAACACCCTTACGAGACAAACAGATTATCCATGGTTTTTTTCTAAAATCAACTTTCTGCTTGATGAAAACCTTATTGGTTCTCTCCAGATTTAAGTGATGACACTCTTTCTTCTCTTTACTGGAGGAGCTGCAAAATGGATTAGGCAGATTGCCTTCATCGTTTAAACCAAACTGGAAAACCGCTTTCAGTAAGAGATAAGGTGTAGCTTTTGCCAGTTTATCATGATGAAAAGCTAAAAACAGTCTTTTCAAGAAAGTGCCTGCATTCACCTATTCTCCGTACAGGGCACACAGCAGCCAGGAAAATCGCCCTTATGTCTGAGAGCCGTCTTCAGTGTTCTAGCAGAGGATCCATCAGAGCATTCAAAACTAAATTAAAATCCCAAGGAGGAATAGGGGATTTAATTCTAGGATTAAGCTTTGAAGTTGCTCCCAGGAAGTAAATTATTATTGGATGAGAACCAACACACCAATTATCTAGTTTACTGCTCATGCTACCAAGAGCTGCTGCACACACCCTGAGGGATCGGATACCACGGCTCTACCTAGCCAGTCTCCTCTTTAACACAATATCCACATAAAGGCAAAAGCTCAGCTAGTCTCATTCCAAGAAACTTAGCATCCCAGCTCCCAGTATTAACAGGGAAACTGTCCGCCACCAAAATATAGGGCAATAAGATTCAGTCACTTAAACTCCCTGCTTTTCACCTTTTATCTTGTTTTCTTGTAGATAATAGAAGAGTTAATAACATGCCACTTCTTTGCTCTGTATGTTGTAGTCGTGTCAAAGTACTACAGTATCGGTGCTACCATAAAAATAAGCACATTTCTTTTTCTTACACAGAAGGCTACGCGCTATTTAAGTAGTAAGCAAGCCCTACTCCATTCAAATGGCATCTCAATGAAGCAGTGGGACATATCCAGCTTTTCACTTGCTGTTCCACAGATTTCTTCAGGCTACTCAGAATATCTCACCTTCACTTACACAGCCTCAAATCCTTAATGCTTGTTCAATGGGACATTGCTATGACATGAACCACCTCCTGTGGAAGGAATAAGTGAAGTTAAATAGCTCCAAGACTGATAAAAGTGTCTGGAGCAAAGAGGAGTACAGACATCAGAGCTGATATTTCACTCAAACTAAATGCTACCAGTTAATCAGTGCTATTATAAACTCACTCAGAACATTTAGTTACAGCGGGTAAAAAATAAAACCTTCCCTCTGAAAAATATACGTGTCACCACTGAGGCAAAAGCTGGCAGCAGCAGTGCACACAAATACTTGGTTTTCTCCAAAAGAATGTATTTTTTTTTGTTTGAACACCTTATGACCTAAAAATACTGCCATCAAAGCATCACTACTTTTTTCCTCCCAAACACAGGGTTCGTACCTTTTCTCCGTGGATTCCTTTCAGTCCTTAACACAGGGAAGCAATGTATGCAAAGCAAAGATGAAATCCCACCCAACTTCCATGTCCTCCTTCACCTGCAAACTCTGTCAGAGCTTTTGATGCCATCTAATACACACACATACATACGGAGTGGGGTGTATGCAGTGAGTGGATTCACTTCACCTGCAATGTGGCAAAGCGGAGGCACTGGTTAGTGTCACCAGCCGGGCTCCCTGCCGGCGCAGCAGTTCTGACAAGCCCTGTCGCTCACAACCTTCTAACAGACTCAGCTTTTTTCAGAAAAGTTCGGGGTCGATAACAGCACCGAGTCGCTCTCTGTTCCTCTCATCCCTCCTTCAGGTGAAGCAGATGGTATTGCAAATAACTCGCTAAGCGGGTGCGGGGAGGAGAAATGGCAGTGAAGGAAAATATTATTTGTACTGACAAGGATTCGGAACAAGGAGCTGCATGACATTAGAAAAGGAGATCACTTTTCTAACACAAAGATGCGGGTCTGAAAGCATTCTTTGAAACAGAACTAAGAATGATTTCACCATCGAGCCAAGAGCTTGTGAGCTGGGGATGTTCCCACAGGGTTTAGGTTAGGTGCTCACTCCAGCATTTATGGTACATTTGTATTGACCATCTAATTTAAGACAAATGTTTTCTATAGACACATTTTAAAGTGAAAAATTATCTCAGTTAGCATGCAGCTGTGCTCCCTGAGATAGCTCCTTGCCCAGGGGCAAACAGAAGAGAGATGTTAATGAGCTTCAAAGTAGCTCTGAAAACCACTGTGTCCGTGGTCAGTTGAGAGCCAGCAGGATCAGGTCACCTGCTCCTGGGCCTGTTTATTTAGTAGTCTCATTAACTGAAAAGGTGCAGAAGCATGCGCTAAACCTGAATATTCGCAGAGAAGGGAGAAAACATCTACCCCCAGCAACTGAGGTTACCATGTTGCCCCGTCACCACCACACCTTCCTGAAAAAAAATTTACCCTTGGCAAAATTACTTTATGCAGATGGAGGTAGATTTCCTTTGCCTGAGCTCTTTCCAAGTGAGCCAGCTGACTCAATAGTTCAGCCCTCTGGCTGGAAGAAGCATTAAGATTTCTGTCAGATTGCTCTACATTCTAAAGAAAACTGCCACCTTCTTCTCTCCTTTACTTAGACATCCCCTTACACAGACAGCTAGGAAGAGGCAATAAGCAAAATACCTCTGGTACACCTCAGCTGCCTCTTCTAATCTACCATCAAATCAAAACAAAGGACATTTACCTCAACTGCTTTGAAGCCTAGCAGCCCATTTTTTGCTCTCATGTTAGGTCTGACTCAAACTCAAGCCTCAGCATCTTGATTGCATGCACTACCCACAGACTGTCTCATGCTCTGGCTATATTTTTTTGTCATACATTAGCTTAAACCTGATCCCAAGACAAGGCCTTACTCAGGTATGAGTTCTCTTTCACCTTCACAGTGATTATGAACTCAACAGAACGATGTCTGGCTTCAGCTCCATCAGCTCCTGCACAGCCTTCATCCTCCAGCAAGCCTGCAAGTTTTCCCTCTCCACCACGTTACTGCCAGGAACCAAGTGCTGATCGTGTTTCCATGGCCTGGCAGTGGGAATATGGAAAGTACTAACCCTTCCCATTCATGGCGTATGACTTTTCCTGATCCTTTACCAAGCACTGAATTCAGAAAAGCACCAGCTCTTCTGTCCCTCTCCCCTCATCATCTTTAAAAAACATCCACCTAGAGCTTTGGCCACACTGTGGTACCTTTCCCAGTCCAAGGACAGAGACTGGACGTTAGAGCAAGGCAACATTTGTTTTGAAGGACAGCTCAAAGCAGCTCACAGTGAAAATTTTGTCTTCCTCTGGCCCTTGTAAACAGGCTTGCCTGAGGAGGGGGAAATCTGTGATTACACTCTCTGTGCTTTTCACGCCATTCCCCTGTATTTATGCTGTTGTGTTGTTCAGTTTTACGACAAGGCCATTTGTCCTTTGTTGTGCCCTTTAGATGCGAGTACATAAAGCTCCTGTGGAGCCGTGGCTTGTTCCCCTGGCAAAAGAGCAGCTGGGCATCTCTGCTCCAGCCCCTATGTCGGTCAGGAGTCGGTACTCTGGGCTTGCCATGCTAACAGGCTTTCTCATGCTGACAAAGAGCGAGCCTGCAGGCTGTTGTGCCCTTGCTGGTCATGTCCTTATTCTAGGTCAAGGATGGCCGCGTGTTTTCATGCTACCTGAAGGAACTGTACACTTTTTCTCATAAACTGATCAGTGTCTCTCGCATGACTCAACTTCCATAGTCCCCATCTTCTTGCCCTTGCTCACAGCTTTGTCAGATTGGAGCACACCCTCTGCGGAAGACACTGTCTCCAGTGGCACAAGATGGCGCAAGGGACAGTTCATGACCTGTTGAAGGCAAAGCACGGGGGAAAGGGGATATCGCTAATGCCACTTTTCCCACATATTTTTATCTTCAGACCCATCAAAGGAGGTCTGTGTCTCAGTTATATTGTTCCCTGGTGGTACCTCAGGGGATGCAGGGAGAGAAAGACGGATGCTGGGAGAGGGTAATGAAAATGATAGGAGGGAGCAGTATTTGTCAAAACCATGAACTGTTAATTCTGTTATAACTGTGAACTATGTTATAGTCCTTTCTGTCATGGACGCTTATCAAGAGAGACCTTTCCCCACCAGGAGTCACCCAGTGCTGGTGGCTCTGTTGTGCTAAGCAAAGGCAGATTTGACTCCAGAAAATCCAGTGTTGATGCAATGTCTTCTGGTTGGCCTCGCTGTCTTGTGTTATCCAGAACTGACTACAGAAATGTCAGCAAACCTCAGGATGCTGTTGCAGGTTACTGCCTGAACATGCACATTATGGCAATTCAGCAGGAGCTCAAGGCCTAGTGCAATGTCTGCAGTGTCCAGTGATGTTCAGAAAGAGATGAAAGAATCAAGGTAAGCTGCATCATTTGGGATACAGGTTGTTGGTACTGTGTTATAGAAGTTCCTTTCCATAGGCAGAAAAAAATCTGATCTGGCCATGATGACAAAGACAACTTCTGAAGAAGCAGGCATCCAACACACATCCAGCATTGCCTATGTTAATGCCCATAGAGTAGGTCAAACATCCTACTCAACCATACGTCAGTCCCTATGTTATAATGGCATTGGACCCCTTTTTATTCATTTGGTGAGCCATCACCTCAGGTTGACGGTTTGTAGAGCCACAGCTCCAGCAGCTGGAGAAGCTATTTTAAGTAAAATTGTTAGTGCTCCCTCTGGGACACTACAAGGTGTGCAATGCCATGGAGCACATCATGAAGGTATAAAAAGTCTAGATCACGACAGTGCCTACTACTCCTATGACGTCAGTGATGAATTTAGCCTCAAACTAGTCTGCTACCCATTGACAGAAGCGGCCAGCTGTCCCTCTGCACACTCCGCCTTAAAGGCTGTATGCTGACAGTCTGAAACGTGTACAAGCTCACAGCACAGCATGTCACACATGTATACAAGCTCCCTGTACCTACTGTTCCTGACCTTCCCAAGGGCGGAGAACAGTACACTCCTATGGACTGTTGGTCCCTGTCTTCCAGAAACTATGCTCTACAGCAGAGTGGCAGGGATAGAACAGTCATTTGCAGTCAGGCAAAATCTAAATAGCTCTCCCAAAACAACACGGCCAGAACTGCTTTTTTTTTTTTTTCTGTTTCCAGATATACTGGGTCCCACAGCTGAGGATAGATATGACTCTGGAAAAGGCCTTGCTCCTGATTCAGATCCTCACCAGAAGAAAAGCCAGCAGCCCACACACATAGGATCCCTGACAAAAAGCATGCAGGAGGAGAAGAGATAAGACATGGGTGCAGACATTCAGGCAATGCAAAGTTAGTGGAGGGGTTCAAGCTCTTTTCTCAAGCTCTCGGGTGACTCCTGCTGTCTCCCTCAATCTTTATCCCCCCAAAATGCAAACTGAGCATTTTTTCCTCTCCAAGCATACTAAGGAAAGACTGAGGGACAATGATTGCCACAGAGAAAGTCTGGCTTCAGTCATCATTGCTCCAGACACACCTCCAAAGAAAGAATGAGGAATCTCCAAAGAAATAATTAGGAGGACTGCACAAGTGACTGCAGGAATCCTCATCTGAAGTGGCCATATCTGGCACAGAGCACTAGACCCAAGAGGGCCATTCTGGTCACCAGGAGCTGAAGGCAGGCTGGTGTGCAGTAGGTCTTCACTACACATGACACCACTACTTTGCAAACCAGTGCTCTGAAAGGACAGCTTTTCTGAGAGGCACTGGTACGTCTGAACATGACGCCAACATGGAGCAGAATTAGGTATCTTCTGGCCTCAGGGCTGACTGGTAAGGCAGTCATGGAAATTGTGAGCAAGGAAACTGGCTATTATCATCTATCTCTATAGTACTCAGGGAAACGAGTCCTTAGGTACACAAGCTATAAATAAATGGGCTCACACAAAATATACATTGATTTGCAAAAGCAGTTTATTTGCTTAGTGGAAACTGCATGGCAAGACCACTGATACTTCCTGGGCCACACAACAGCAATATCCGAGGTGGGTGACAGCCCCATCCCTCCCGAACTGTCACCAGGATCTGCATTACTCCTCTGTGCAGCTACCAGCAGCCATAGCTCAGCTAAATGGAATTGAAATAACTAATCACACAATCTCAGGTAATAATGGTAGGCCTCAAGCTCTATGACTGCAAGCATCTAGCATGTGCACAGATGATAAATGTCCCCTGGAGTTACTGCTCAAAAGACTGATTGCAGAGTTTTCATCAGAAAAGACTGGCTCCTTAAAAATCTGTTCTGTCTTTTGAGATCCGACAGAGGGAAGAACTGTTTGGTGTCTTGGTGTGGGGCAATGAAAGGAGCATAATCTCCTCTGAGGGGGTGAACAGTAGCAATTGGATTCATTAGTAACTGCATATCTGTCATTTCATCTGCAACATTTTTGTTTTCAAACTTCTCTTGATGGCCACAGGGGCTGGAAACTGTAGAGGTGCTGTACTGGCCTAAAGTGCTTGGGTCTGTGGGCATCTTACAGTGCAGTGACAGAGGAACAGCAGTCACATGGCTTCCTCACCATCAGGAAGCCACAGGATTACAGGATAATTCAGGCTGGGAGGGACTTCAGGAGAATCATAGAATCATAGAATCACTAAGGTTGGAAAGGACCTCTGAGATCATCAAGTCCAACCATCAACCTAACACCACCGTGCCAACTAGACCATGTCCCGGAGCGCCGCATCTGTGTGTTTTTTGAAGATCTCCAGGAAGGACGACTTAACCACCTCTCTGGGGAGTCTGTTCCAATGCCTCACTACTCTTTCCGTGAAGAAGTTCTTCCTAATGTCCAATCTGAACCTGCCCTGATGCAACTTGAGGCCATTCCCTCTTGTCCTGTCGCTTGCTACTTGGGAGAAGAGACCGACACCCTCCTCACTACATCCTCCTTTCACGTAGTTGTAGAGGGTGATCAGGTCTCCCCTCAGCCTCCTCTTCTCCAGGCTAAA
>VWZZ01000079.1:173182-223300 GCA_013399095.1 Psophia crepitans
CAGGTCCTTCTCTGCCAGGCAGCTCTCCAGGCACTCTGCTCCAAGCCTGTAGCGCTGCCCAGGGAGGCTCTCCTCCAACCTCCTGCTCAAACCAGGGTCAGCTGTGAGATCAGATCAGGTTGCTCAGGGCTTTAACCAGTTGTGTCTTGAAAATATCCAAGGATGGAGACTGCACAGCCTTTCTGGGCAACCTGTGCTATTGCTTTCCTGTCCCCAGTCAAATCCTGCAGAAATATAGAAGTATGCTCTGCAGCGCCTTTGAGCCCAAATTCTGAGAAAACCCATATTGGCTGGACTGACTGCAGCCCCCATTTTTACCAGCATGCCTTCACAAGGTCATGGGGAGGCATGTTCCAAGGTCCCCACACCCTCACACTGCATACGTGTCTTCAAAACCCAGGTCGGTACCGAGACATGGTGCCCAACCTCCTCATCAGCTCCTCTGCTGCATCCCTGTACAGCATCAAGATGCTCACCCTATACCCACCCAGCCAGTGAGGGACTGCACACCCAGCCATAACCAGACCCAGCACCTGCTCCACCACACAGCCCCGAGCAAAGAACAACCCATGTGGACCACTGTGTTTATTGTCCTTGCCTTTCTTCCCTAGCTCCCCTTTCCCTTCCCAACAGCAGTGTCCTCCAAAGTGCCCCCTCCTCTGATATCGCCAGCTGAACCGTGACAACGGGGTTGCCAAGCAACACGAACCCTCCAAGTAACCACCCACGGCAGATTGCAGCAACCCATCGCAGAAAGCCGGTGAGGTGGGCCAGCCACCATTTTGTCTCTCAGCAGCTCTTCCACTCAGCTGTAGCTAGGATCTACTCAGGTCCATTCTCTTCCCTCAACAACAAACAGCACTGGCCCTAGCAGTCATGTCATTGCCAGGCAGTCAATATGCCCACAATTAATCAACACATACAGCACACACAAGCACAGTAGCCAAGGAAGTCCAGCCAGGAATGGCCTTCATACAGGTACCAATAACTTCCCTGTCTTGCATCGATCACCAGCCTTCTGTCTTACCTCTTGTCTCTTCCCCCTATCCTTGGTGGTCACACACTGCAGATGGTCAGGACACTGCTCCACATCATCCACTCAGAGCTGTTCCATCTCCAGACGGGATGCTGACCAGCCTGGTCTGCACACATGCAGAATACCAATGAGGGAAACTTGGGACAGCAGCCATAGCTGCAACACAGGCCTTACACTTACATACCTACCCTCTATCCCACATTCACTCCCTGGCCTCTCTGCATCCTGACAGCAGCCGCAGGCTGTCTTCATGTATCTCCAGAGGCAGGGCCAAGACCCGAGGAGACTTACAATTGCTCTCAGCCTAGCTCCATATCTCTGCCCTTTCCATAATCACGCTACATGCCAAGGGTCAGCTCCCCCACATCAGACCAAGACAAATGATCCGAGCACCCACCACCTGCCTCATGCTTTCCTTCCCCTTAACAGGGCTGTTGCAATACACATAGAGTATTCCTCCAGCCTCAACTCAATCTTTCAAAAAGAAGCAAAATGTTTTTATCTGCCTTTGGAAACACACCTGGTCCTTGCAGACCCTCAGCAGATGCAATGGCATGATCAGCCTGTGGAGGAGGGTGGTTCAACCAGACAGTCCAGCCACAGGGTAGGCAGACCCCAGTTTCTCTTGGGCACTTTTGGAATGATCTTCCCAGGGCTTGAAAACCATGATGGCAGGAAACAAATACACACCAGCAAGATCCACAGGCGACTATTTGTTCCAGCCCCTTCCTGCTCTTTCTTCCATCTGTCTCTTCCTTTCCTTAAGGAGGCAGGCATAGCACCTCCTAGGACCAGCACTAGTGACTCCCAAACACCAAATCCCTTGTCTCACCATCACTTAGCTTCCTATATGAGAGAGCTGGAGACAGAAGGTCCTGCTGTGTTTCACTGTCCCAGAGTTTTGAGGCAAATACCATGAGCAAGTGGGAAGCAGTAAACTCTTGGAGGGCATTTGTGGCACCCAGGAGAAACTGAAGGCTTGGCCCTGATGCCTGCAGTCAGCTGAGTTCAGAGGAGGAGGAGATCTCAGGGTGAGCTGAGTGCTGTCTGTACTCAGCACAGGCTGAGAAAGTGGCTCTCCAAACTGCCTTAGACAATTTCAGAAACCACCCCAGGAGAAAACTGATCTCAGGGGCTTGCATGCTAAAACCATCTGTCCGATATGGGTGGCATCCAAAAGCAACCCAGATAGCTAAAGGACTCTGTAGATACACTGTTTTTACCAAGTGTTATCACTATTATGGGCTGGGATCACCTCCACAGTTTGCTCCAACTTGACTATCCAAGCATAGAAGGCATTAGAGGAAGGCTCTGTCTTGTTCAAGGCCACAGGCTCTGAGCAACACACACAATTTTAAAAGTGGTTTTTCAGGAGAGCTGTGGCAGAACCATCTTCTCTTGGAGTTATTTGTGTTTTGCTTCATGTTGCATCACACATAACCCAAATCCCAGCCCCCTCTAGGAAGACAAAGATATCCCTGTCATGACCATTGAGCAGCATCTACACAAACCAGGGAGGGCAATGAGGAAACGAGATTGCAGAAAGACCCATGCTTTGCCCACAGGTACAAGTAATGAAAGCAAAGGTGCTGCAACCTAATTAAGGTGTTGCTTCTTGTGCTGGGTTTGGCTGGGATGCTGGGGTAGAGTTAGTTTTCTTCATAGCAATTAGTATGGGGCTCTGTTTTGGATTTATGCTGAAAACAGTGTTGATAATACAGAGAAATTTTTGTTACTGCTGAGCAGTGCTTACACAGAGCCAAGGCCTTTTCTGCACCACACCCCAACAGTGAGTAGGCTGGGGGTACAGAAGAAGCTGGGGGGAGACACAGGTGGGACAGCTAACCCGAACTGACCAAAGGGATATTCCATACCAAATTATGTCATGTTCAGCATATAAAGCTGGAGGAAGAGAAAGGGAGCGGGAGCGATGTTTGGAGTGATGGTGCTTGTCTTCCAAAATAAGAGTTACGCGTGATGGAGCCCTACTTTTCTGAAGATGGCTGAACCTCTGCCTGCCAATGGGATGGGGTGAATAAATTCCTCATTTTGTTTTGCTTGCACATGCAGCTTTTGCTTTATCTATTAAACTGTCTTTGTCTCAACCCATGAGTTTTCTCACTTTTCTGATTCTCTTCCCCATCCCACTGAGGGGAGTGAGCAAGTGGCTATGTGATGTTTAGCTGCCAGCTGGGGTTAAACCACAACAAAAATGTTTTTTTTCTCTTATTAAAATCATTAACTATTGCAAGTTTTGGTTTGCATTAACTGCATAGTAACAGATGTGAATCCTCAGCCCAGTCTTCTAGTGTCTGTGTCTCCTTCTAGCCTCAAATATGACACATGGAAGAGCTGGACCCATCCCTGATCCTGCCCTCATAATTCATATTTAGTGAGGTCTCACCTTGAAACCCAAAGGACCCATTAAGATTGATGCTTTTTTCATAAAAATAACTTTATGGAAGCATCTATACAAACATTCCTTACGGAGGAATTTGGGCAAGGCTCACTCTTACAGAGAAGCTATAATTTCTGAAGAAGCAGCCGTTAACCAGATCATTCTGTTCCAGCATCTCATCTATGGGCCCTGTATAAGGATGATGGTATTATCCTATTTTTCCTTCCCAGCTAGTTAATAGGAAATCCCCTTTCAAAGGCAATTTCCATTTTAAATCACCCACATTAAGAGAGACATGTTTAATACCAATAAATCCGCTTTCTTAAAAGAGACAGAGAAGCCAGGCTCATCAGCTGACTAAATCCTCTCCCCCACCCCCATTCCTGCCTTGCAATCTGTAGATCTTGCAGAAAGGCGATCTAAGACAGCTGTAGTTAGCTAGCTACACTTCTGAGTGCTAAGCTGCTCCTCACTTTGTATTCACTCCATGCCAAACCAAGGTCACAGGGACATGAGGAGCTAAAAGACTTTTCTTGCTATAAGGGAGCTGGAGTCACAGCCAGAGATGCTCCAAGGCTGGGTTTCTACACATCTCCCATAGAAGCCTCTCCCTACACCAGTCTCTCAGTGTAAGTCAGTGTGGGGTGAGTGCTATCTAAGGGCTATGCAGGTGAAATTACTTTTTCTCCTCAAAGCTTTTTGTAGCACACCTAGAACTGGCCACTGACTCCCAGAGGGATCCCTGTGCCCAAAACACATGCCCGGAGGGCTGCTCCTCTGCTATGGGATCGCACTCCATCTCCAGAGGGATTTCTAACCTCTTGCAGAGAGTTTTACTACCCCTTGTCAGAGAAGTGGGTCGTAGCCTTTCCAAGACTCTTGGGTGCCTAAAGCAGCAGCGAGTAGTGTGGGCAATGCTAAGGCAATGTTCCATCAGAAGCCAGAGGAGGGTGACCTTGAAGGACTCCCCCCATGGTTGGGGCTGCATCAGCAACTGGGGCAGTGGCCCTGATACCTCCCTTGTCTGACAGGAAGAGACACTGCTGACTAAGGGGGGAGGATGGGGAGCTCTGAAACCTGAATAAACTCCCTCCTGCTTACCATTGCTGTGACAAGAATCAGGAGCAAGAACTACAGGCAAAGTAAGGTAAGGCTTAGGACAAAAAGAAGAAACAAACCCACAAGGTACAGCAGAAAACCTTGACCATGAACAGACCCAAAGTCATGCATGTGATATTCCTCTGCCTCATCATGCAGCTCCAGTAGCCACACCTGCTGGCAAGTACAGTGCTTTGTCCCTGCAATGGTCTCTCCTGGGAGAGAACAGCCAGCTCCCTTCATTGAGAAGAGATTGTGATACAGGGTTAGGAATCCTAAAAATTACTTTGAAATCTTCTATCTGAAATACATGTTGGAGATAACAAAGTAAAATTTATCATGTGTTTTTCTAGTTGAAAATCTGAACACCCTATTTGGAAAAACAATTTTCCCATTTGCTGTGGACATATCTTTGTTTCCCCACCAAGTATGCAGGCTCCAACTCTGCAAGCACCCATGCAGTAAGCATCGTTACGCATATGCATGCCAGAAATAGCGTGGCCATCAGCAAGTACCTACCTATGTAAGGTAGGCTCTGTCAGTGGGGGATGAGCCCACTGACCTAGGAGATCCCTCCAGTGGTGGCCCAACCCTGCAGCAGAACCCATTGAAGCAGATCCTTCCCTTACAGGAGCACTGCTTAGACAAAGCATTTCAAAACATTTCAAAAGCAGCTTCTTTCTTTAAGATTCCTGTGTTTTTACTTTTATACTCCTTATTAGATACCTACTTTTTGCTTTATCATTTAGAGAACCTTAGCCTCATTTTGTTCCAAGAGTCTATGGCTGACTGGGTGCTGCTCAGCAGCAAGGACAGCTTTTCCACTGTGGGAAACGGCCCTGCCTTTACTGGAGCAGGAAGCCATCCTCCTCCTCCCTCGCAGCACTCTTTCCAGTCTAGATAGCATGGATAATTATATCTGTTTCCATGCTCTGCTTAGCCAAAGTGGTATTTCTTGAACAATTTCATAAACACAGACAAGACCACTTCTCTTTCAATCTTGCACTTACGTTGCACCTGGTATTAAGTTGTTTCTTGATTTGCAAGTGAATAATCCTTAAAAAAATAATTATAATGCTGTAGTCAATGGGGAGAAAGAGGAAAGGGAAAGAACATGAGTTGAGGGAGCTTCATGGCTTATTGCTCTGCAACTTGTTATAACAAGTTATAGCAGTTACGTTACATTATTACACTAGATCTATAATAAGTAGATCAGGGTAAAGCATACAAAGATTAATGTAAAATTTATACAACAACTTGTTCTAAATACTGCTGCTACCAAAAAAAATCCACAACCCAAACCCACAAACCACACACACACGTTAAGGGATATAACATGGAGAGGGAGAATACAATCCTGATTTTATGCTATTTGGGATCTTTTTAACCTGTTCAGTGGACAAAATATCTCACTTCAGTAAAATATTTTAGCTTTAAAAAAAAAAAATTAATTAGTATCCTAAGTACCTTTTTCCATGCCCCAAGGTGGAGTTAGGTGCGTGCTCGAATGTTCCTATCTGTCTGTATCTGCACTGAACTGTTAAGCAGATGCTCACTGAGGAGAGAATAGACTGCAATAAACTGGCACTGACACAGATCTGAATCGCTGGAACTGCCATAGAGACAAAATTCGTTTAAGAAATGTGGTTTCCATTTCCGTTTTCTTTTAATAAAAAGCTATTGAAACATTAAAAATACCTGCTATTTCAAACAGCGCACTATACACATAAGTAAGAGAGGGAACAGAGACTTCATTTTATTGATGTTAAATTTGAATACATCACAATACTGGACTTCATGGAAGCACAAATTAAAGTCTCTTTTCATAGCAAGAAATAGATCCTGACCTCATGTACGCAGCTAGCCAGCGCTCGAGGTCTGATCCATTTTAGAAGTCATAGTCAATGTATGAGACCACCATGGACCCCAACTGGAGAACCACATTTGGGAAAGAAGGGAGCATACAGTGCAACACACCTAAGTGGAGATCTCTACGCTATGCTGATAGTGAATTGCCCTTCCCTGCCTCAATGGATCTGCTCTTTGGTCTTATTCCCAGCACTCTACCCCAACCACGATGCAGCGTGAACCACATTAGCACTGCTTTTCCCAGAGTGGGACAAGACCCTAAAGCAGATTGTTCTTCAGCCCTGGTGCAAATCCCTCTGAGTTCTACATGCTGTTGAAGCAGGCTGGGCAATGAGCTCCTGTGCAATGAGTGGTCGTGGAGAAGCTCCAAAACTACCTATAGAAATTGGTTTCTCCTCTCATGATCTTGAGAAGAGCTCAAGCAATTACTCTGCCAAATTCATCTGCCTCCAGATCAAGTCTTTGGTCCTGCACTCTAGGAAGATTTAAGAGCATGAATTTGAAGTAGCCTTAGTGCTTGGATGAGATCAGAAGCAGGAGTGGAAAGCTGTAATGGAGAGCTACATGCTCCTGCATCCTCTCCAACAACCTCTGTAAGCCAGGCTGACAGCTCCAGAGCTGGTGGTTAGTTGTCACACCAGCCTTCTAGAGATATGTAAAATCTGGATAGATTCAGCACCTTAAATGCCTGCCATTATGTGCCAAAGAGGAAAATCACCATGCTAGCCTAATTAGCGATCATCTCTTCTTCAACAATGTGAATGAAGATCACCATGGATACTATAAGTCACTGCATACTTTCAACCCTAAAGTAAAACAAGGAAAATCTGAAAAGAGTTTTAAATTCCATTTTTCCTGGCTATGATCCACACACACTCTGTGTTGAATATTTCTTCTGGAAATATTCATCATGAGCATCTTGAGTCCCATTTCTTCATGCTTCCTTGTACTCACTGTCACAGGGCAAGCGAGACGCCTAGCACTACCCTGTTGTGGGAGAAACATGGTTCAAGGTAGAATCTTATCCATGTTGCTGCAGAAAGTTTTCAGGTCACTAGCATAAAAGGACAGAAATCCAGAATTAGCAAGAACATCAAGAATAACAGAAAATAGTAGGAGGCTTACAGCTGTACTGAGGTTTTGGTCTCGAGGGAGAAGCTAAGCATCCTTTTCCATGCAGCCACTTTTTCATACATGAATACACTTGCACTGGCTTAAGGAAAGCCAAATTAGCACCAGTACTGCTTCCAATAGTGCCTAGAAAAGTACCTGTGACAAGGAAAAGGAATCTGCAGCATTTTAGGGAGATTCCTGAGACGGGATCCAAACATCATTCAGTGACGAGTGGTGTTCCTCAGGGGTCGGTACTGGGACTGGCACTGTTTAACATCTTTGTCGGAAACATGGACAGTGGGATTGAGTGCACCCTCAGCAAGTTTGCTGACACCAAGCTGTGTGGTGCGGTTGGCACGCTGGAGGGGAGGGATGTCATCCAGAGGGACCTTGACAGGCTTGAGAAGTGGGCCAAAGTGAACTGCATGAAGTTAAAAAAGGCCAAGTGCAAGGTCCTACATGTGGGTCGGCACAATCCCAAGCACAACTACAGGCTGGGTGGAGAATGGATTGAGAGCAGCCCTGAGGAGAAGGACTTGGGGGTGCTGGTTGATGAGAAGCTCAACACGAGCCAACAGTGTGCACTAGTTGCCCAGAAAGCCAACCGTGTCCTGGGCTGCATCAAAAACAGTGTGGCCAGCAGGTTGAGGGAGGTGATTCTGCCCCTCTGCTCCACTCCTGTGAGACCCCACCTCAGGTACCGCATCCAGCTCTGGGGTCCCCAATACAGGAAAGACACAGAGCTGCTGTGGCAAGTCCAGAGGAGGGCCATAAAGATAATCAGAGAGCTGGAGCACCTCTCCTATGAGGACAGGCTGAGGGAGTTAGGCTTATTCAGCCTGGAGAAGAGAAGGCTCCAGGGACACCTAATTGCATGCTTCCAGAACCTGAAAGGGGCCTACAGGAAAGCTGTCGAGGGGCTGCTTATCAGGGAGTGTAGTGACAGGACAAGGGGGGAATGGGTTTAAACTAAGAGAGGAGAGATTTATGTTAAATGTTAGGAAGAAATTCTTTACTGTGAGGATGGTGAGGCACTGACACAGGTTGCCCAGAGAAGCTGTGGAGGCCCCATCCCTGGAAGGGTTCAAGGCCAGGTTGGATGGGGCTTTGGGCAACCTAGTCTAGTGGAGGGTGTCTCTGCCCATGGCGGGAAGGTTGGAACCAGATGATCTTTGAGGTCTTTTCCAACCCAAACCATTCTATGATTTCCCAAGACCTCTACTTTTCTTCCAGCTCTCAGAGAGCCGAGGACACAGGCTGATCCACAGGGAAAACCAAGAGAGGATGGGAACTGCAGGACCATGCTGTCACCAACACAGGCACAACACCACAGCACCTGAGCAAGGCCAGAACACCAATCATCCAACAACCACAAATCAAGTCCAAGGTCAGTCCAGGAAGCCCAACCAGATACATTAAAGGTGAGAACAGACCTGCCCGCTACACAGCTCAGGCACAGAGCAAGGCTGAGGGCTATACAGTGCTCTCAGGCCACGGACTAGAGTGAGTGCATGGGTGAAGGTCCCAGGTGAGGCTGCTCAGGGCAATCACAGCCCATCAGGGCAGTCAGGCCTCGACAGTGGCTCACTTTGGGCCCTAGTGAGCACTTAGTGTCTCCATTTCCCATGTATGGTCCGTGAGTCAGCTTCCGTGGCTGCTGCTCTGAGTTTTTCACCTAGCAACAAGAGAGACGGATGGAGATGTGTGTGTGTGTGTGTGTTAGAAGAGACGTTGAAGCAAAATGAGATGAGAAAGACAGAAACTAAATTGTCAGGGAGAATAAGGGGCTGATGTGGTGCCTAAAGCTACTTGAGTTTCTAAAGGACAAAGACCAGTTTGCAGATAGCAGAGTCCCTTCTGCACTTTAGCCTTCCTGGGAAACCATGATCAACTCTTGAGGGGTGAGGGACACATCCAGCGCTCCCTTAGGCACACTGTAGATCTGTGGGCTTTGACCTGCATGTCAGCAGCTCTGCACTGGCTTGGCTGTGACCTAAAGGCTTTGCCATTTACTGTGCATGAGCTCACCCTGAGCCTGCCTCTTACTAGGTAGCACAGATTGCTCTGTCAAAGGGTAGCCACAAGGCAGTCCTCACCATGCCCACTGAGGTACAAAAAGCGGCACCTCCATAGCTGATTTTCAGCTGGTTGAACTGAAGCCACTGGGAGAACTGGAAGGTGTGACACCAAATGCTCCCTAGGGAGCAACCCCTGTCAGGGGCCACAGCCCTGCACCCTCCCCCAGAACATACCATGCTACAGTCATCACTGCTGGTGGCAGGCTCAGGACCTGGGGGAACGGCCAGGCTGCCCCACCACCTCTGCCCAGAGGAGAGGATGCTTTCAGAGACTCAGGGGTCAGCACTAGGGAAGGCTGTGCCTCCTCAAGCTCTAAAAAAAGGACTTTGTTCCTGTTCAGCATTTTTTTTCCCATCTGGACTATATCCACTCTTAGAAAGAGATAACTCTATCTCCAGGGAAACAGGCTCTCTGCACTTGCAGGGACTCAGCCAGCTCCCCCTCTTCTTTTGCCATGGGGTCACTCAGCAGCAAGGCTGAGGCACACAGTCACCATGGAGCGTTTGGCTTGTGGGGCCACCCCAGGGCAGGAGCACTGCAAGCACAGGATGCTCTGAGGCAACATGTGTTGGTCTCCACACTGGAGCCAGGGTCAGCACAGGACCTTCATGAACCTTTCCAGCTCTGAAGAGCTCACACAGGAGTGATTACAGAGATTGACCATGGTAAGAAGTCTCCCATTACCAAGACTGACTAGTGCAGTCTGCTTTGAATCTTCATCTTTTCTGCCTAAAATATCTCCATGTTCTCAACACATTTTCTTTGCAAACTTGCTCACTGTCCTCCCTCCCACCTCAGAGAGCCAGACATGTCCTGATCATCCCCAGAAGTCACCCCCAGCTGTGCTACAACATCCCTGTCCACCCACACAATCTCCCTCCATCCTCTCCCCAGTTAGGCACTGCAAGTCCATGGGATGCTTTGGGCAAGCTGGGGGGCCAAAACAGTTCAGAGGAAGAAAAGTTAACATGACAACAGCCTGCACTCATTGCAGGGGCCCACAGGCTCCTTTTTCGGCTTGCTTAGGCCAGTTATCACCTTGTATCTCCCACCTATCTGACCTCTGGTGAAATGATTCATATCATGGTGGAGGAAAGTTTCATCCAACAGTTTCTGTATTTCCATCTCTAGGTTCAGTCCTCAAATCTGAGCCCTGAGGAAGTTCCCACAGCTGCTACATTTTGTGGTGGTTCTTTATTGCCACAAGCCAAACTCCTTTTGAGAATGTTGCTCTGCGTTAATATCTGAGCTGGAAAGTAAACAAGCCTGCAAGGGTCTTCTGGGCTACAGTCTCTCACCCATGGATGGCCATGAGACCTCTCTTATGGGCACATCACAGGTAACATCCCTTTCCTGCTTTGGGGACCTGTGACTCCCAAACTCCCAATCCTGTGACTGCTGCTCCTGGGTGCCTCTTCCTTGGTCAAAGGCAGAGAGATGTCCAATGCACCCCTCATCATCTTGCAGGAGAGTTATACCCAGGTTTCCAGAGAGCCCTGCCAGCAGGTCTGCCCTGCTGGGTCCTCAGTCCAAGAACAGCACACATCAGCATTGGACATGCACCCCTCACTGCCTTTCTGCACCCCAGACTTTTGAGCATGGCGTGGTGCAGAAGACCAGCCCTGACACAATGCCCACACAGAGTTCGTTGCAGGATCCGTGCCTTATCTTGCCTCAGCATCTGAAAGCAGACTTTGGCTAAGTCCTACACGCTGCTATTTAAAGTAAGCCAATTTGTATTCATTCTGCTTGCTACATTCACCAGTTGTTCTGAATTGTGTTTGAAGCTGAAGGGAAAAGGAAATGTACAACAAGAAAAAATTATACACTGGTAAATTTTGTTCTAATCCTTTCTTCTCCCCTTATTACTTCCCTTTTTTGGGTTTCTTTTTTGTTTTCTGTGTTTTATGTATTATTAGCTTTAGCATAATTTTGACTGAGAAAAAATGTAGCTGATAGGATGGACTAATTACACTACCTAGAAGAATTAATTACACCATCTGTGACTGACAGAGGAGCCTGACTCGTTCCTTCCTGGTAGATGGAGCTACAACACCAGCTGCCCCATATCTTTCCCTGTAGAAGGAAAAAGAGGAATTGCTGTAGGAAACATCATTTAAAAACCATTACTTCTCTTTTTGAGCAATTTAACATCATTGGGTGACCTAGCCTTCCTGTCCGAGTCAGGCACAAGGCTCATCTGCCTTCCCTTGTGATCTAGAAACAAAATATTTCTACACTTATCCTGGCCCTCTGCTACTAGCGATCAGCTGGCTCCATCAATCCTAAGAGCCAAAACGGGCCAGGGCCCATTTGCAATGCAAGTGGCACAGTATGGCTCATGTCCCTTCTGTCTCCTCTTCTTCCCCTTTACACCTCCTGGGACCAGTCCCCAGACAAAGGGGGCCCTGAGCGGGAGCCACACTTTGTCTGTGAGTTGGAACAAGCTAAATCTGTGCCGGGGTCTGCACCAACAATGTGACAATCGGGGTGATCCTAGGACAGTCATTGCCCTGGCCCTGCCCTGTCTTCTCACAGACGCACAGTATCAGCATTTGCTGTCATTCCTCAAGTCCAGCAGAGGTGGGAGGGCAGGCTGCTCTCTCAGCACTCACCGTGGATGGACGAGAAACCTCAGCACTTCGGGGGAAGCAGGGGAGTGGGAGGCAGTGAGGTTTTGCCTTGCTGGAAGGACTGAATCTCTTATAGTTTCACACACCAAGTCCCGTCAGCCTGCTGCTGGCATGCTGCCATTAGCGGGCTCTGGCTGCAGCCCTGGAGGGATGGTGGCAGCTTTGGTCTCTGCAGCCAGCTGAAAATCTGTCCTGGTTTCTGTCCTGCTTACAATGGACTTGCTGAATATTGTTGTGGCTGAATGTGGGTGATAGAAGATCTGTTCAGATGCACAGCCTTGAACATGTGTTTTCAGCTAAGGGAGGGGAGTGGTGCCCACATGGGTCAGGAAACTTTAAATAGTCATGCTTTAAGGTAGCTGTTCCTGCCCTTCTTGCCTCCAGCTCTGCTGCAGTTCTTTTCCTCCCACTCCCATTTTAAGCCCACTCAGCTTACACAGGATAAGCTGTTGTAGTTATGATGTTAGAGCAAATCTCTTGACTGCAAAAACACATCACGAGCTAAAATTCAGGACCCCAAGCATACAGTTGTATCTATACCCACCCCCTTGCTATCGTTCATCAGATGCACATTACATGGATGAAAAAACCTGGAGTCCCCAGCCCTTGATCCCTGTTTTGACCTGAGAAACCTGAATCCTTCTCTAGGCAACCAAGGAAGAGCTCAAGGCATGCACTGAGACCTGATGTTTGCCTGGCTCAGCTTTTGCCCCAGGTCTTGAACACCATCCAAACTATATTTTGGTTAAGCCTCTAGGAAACACACACTAGCTGGACATGGACAGATCCTGGGGAGTTCCCAGGCACTCACACAGTAGGCAAGCTTTATTTTGGACTGGGTATCGGTAAAAGTCCAGGGTGGTAACAAGGTACTGTCAATGCACAAAGATGCTCTGGCCTCATCCTACAGGCAGGGTGCCAAGAGCAGCCCACGACTCTCTAAAGGGTTTTTTTTTACATCATGAAATTCCTTGGTGGGGACTGAAGTACCAAAGTAGTGGTCCTGCACTGCCAGAGCAAGGATTCATGTCTGCCTCATGGCAAATATTTGCACAGGTGCATTTCACATGGGAGAAACTTCCTGAAATCCTCCTCTTCTGGAAAGTAGCTACAGAGAGCAACAAAATTTGGTAGTTTTTCTTGCATCCTCCCCAGGTAAGTCTTGTGCCTCTCATTCTCATCAAAAGGAATACTCCACCTCCAACTTGGAGAGTGCTTTTCACTGCAGCCTACAGCTGCTCCCAGCTCCAAGGACACACCACCAGTTTCTCTTGGAATGACCATTTTTTGCAGCTTGCCAAGTTCAGTATATTCAGGTGAAGGGTGGAAGAAGAACAGGGTGGAAGAGAGCTGGAGAGCAAAAAGGCGATATGGCAGTGAAGGAGAGGAACAAGAAGCCAAGACGGTCTAAGCAAAGTGTGTCTATATGAGGTAAAAGGACATCTGATGAAGGGGCACAGAGTCGCTGGAGAACAAAAGGAAAAATTTGGGGAGCAACAACAGAGTGAGCAAAATGTGTGAGCAAAAGAGGAGCAGATGAACGGAGAAAAGACAGGGAGATGCCAGTCTGCTGTTTGCAATACTGGAAATGGTGATGGGGTGAAGGGTTTGGATCTGGTACAGGATATTCATGCACACATTTCTCAAGAAGCTGTTCCTGCATTTTCAGCTGTGTTTTTCTGCGACCTTGAAATGTCATTTTATTTCTTTATACCATAGCTTACTTACCTGTCAGTTAGAGGCAGTGATAATATTTCCATCACAAGAGCACGGGTATGCTTAAACAAAAAGCTTCAAGATCACAGGTGGAAGTGAAAAGTAGTGTCGCATTTAGTCAGATTTCACATAGACACACGTATAGACATGCTTAGATGACCACATATACTGGTTACTATACATATGTAGATATAAATGTATTACAAAGATACATATTCCTTTTTTATTTATTTAGGCCAAGCTGACATTTCATGGTTGCTTAGTTACCAGAGAACAATAACGAGAATCTGTTTAGTATCTATTGCATGAAGAAGGGAAGGGAGAGAGCAGCTGGGTATCATGTCAGACACAACCACTTGTCGGGGAGATTAGCCCGTTTGGTGGGAAACATGGAGAAAGGCAAAAGAGATCAAAGCTGAAAGGAGTTGAGACAGGGAGGCAATGAGCTGGCGTGTGTGGTGCGTGTAGTTCTTGGTGTTCCCATGGCATCTCCATGAGTGTGAATCAAAGCTCAGGTCATCAGGAGTCATGAAGTATTCATTATTTTCGTGACATATGCCAGCTCTCAAGTCAAACAGACATTAGGAATGTCATAAGTGGTTACAAAATCTGCCTCTCTTTACGCTGTACCTCTACTCTCCTGCTCCCCATCGACACCAACGCTGGCACCCTTGCTTCAAAACAAATACCTTCGCTAACTGTAAGGAAGAAGGAGGTTTTGCTGGTCAGAGCAAAAAGCGATGCAGTAATCAAAAGCACCAAAAAAGCATGTTACGCCCTCCCAGCTGCATTCAGTCTCTCTTACATTTGCCTCCACTGCAGCTCCCAGCCAGTTAAAATTGTGCTTGGCCTGACTTTGTAAACTCACGGAAGACCCTTATGGTTCAGGAACTCATCTCACTGTTTCATTCATGCTAAAGGTAGTCTGGGTAAACTTTGTTGATGGAAAAAAGCTTTTGCAGATTGACATGTTGTCTTGACAGCTCTCACACAAGCCCAGAAAGCTTAATGAGGGAGCCTGAATTTGTCCCAGGACACCATGAGAGTGGTTTATGGTTCAACATTCCCTTGGGAACAGAGCTTCTGAAGTTCAACCTTCCCTGAAGGCACTTCTAACAGCAAATGAGGAGGTTAAGATAAAATTAAAGATATGCTGTATTTGCTACAATTCATATATTAAAAATAGAATTACTAAGCTTAGAGATAGGCATACAGCAATTAAAGAAAA
Source organism: Psophia crepitans (assembly GCA_013399095.1). Lineage (NCBI taxonomy): Eukaryota > Metazoa > Chordata > Aves > Gruiformes > Psophiidae > Psophia > Psophia crepitans. The sequence continues at coordinate 188,353 of VWZZ01000079.1, forward strand.
ACAGATTTTTGCTATAGTTGAGCTGCCAGACATTCACTCTCTGCTTTACCCACTTAAAAAGATGTGAGAACATAGTCCTTGTATCAGAGATCCAAATTTCAGGCAAGACCCTTGTCCTGGGTATTGCTCAGATACATACTGGATATGTTACTTATCTTAAATACATAGTTCCCTCATAGGGCTCCACTGAGAATTAAGCCTTCTTCCTATTCTCCCCAATCTCCAAGAATTCCCTATGACTCATAACATTAATATTTAATCAAGGTATGTTAACATTTCTTTCAAATTATTATTGACCGTCCTAACTTTAGAGATGCTGCTGTTGTCCCTTGATCATATCTAGGAACAACTCCCGACAAGATAGTGAAAAAACCTCCCTGCTGATGAAGTTAAACACCTATGTTTAACCTGACTCCAAACAAGCTTAAAGAAATATTGCTAAGACTGTCAGAGCATACGGCTGGTACCAGACCCAAAGGATCACCCAGTCCAGTGATGGGCTGCAACAGGAGAGAGCAAAGGCTTAGGCAAAGATAGCACAAATATACAGTGATCTTTCTCCCATTGCATTCTCCCAGCAGACAGCTATCTGTGGCTGAGAGATTTCCTGAGCCAAAGATCACATCTGCATCAACATGTTTAGTAGATCTCAATGGCCTCTTCTTTTTTTTTTCCCCTAAATGTGTCAAGACTCTTTTAGAACTATTTATAATTTTGCCATACCATCCAGTGAATTGCACAGTTTAAGCATGCACCAGATGAAAAAAGTGCCTCTTTTTGGTTTTGACTGATAAATTTACTGGGGATTCCTACTTTTCATATTAAGAGAAAACAGCCATTTCCTAACCCCCCTCTTTGATCCTCCTAGACCTCTGTCATGTTCTACTCAGACATCCTTTTTCCAAGCTGAAAAGTCCTAACACCCTGCCAAATATAAGGGAGGGTTCAAATTTTGCTGCCTTATGAGCTAAAACACTGAAAACTGTGCAGAAGTGTAGAAAACGATATAGATGTAGTATGAAGTAGATATATATTATACTAACATATTAAAGAAAATAGCATGTGCAGTCCATTAGCAGCTCTTGATGAAGACTGGGCAGGATAACAACCAACCAACCTTGGGGAGAGCAGCGTGCTTGGGACAAACCATGCCTGCCCTGCTATTGAAGGATGTTGTTACATCAGAACAGTAGAAGCAAACATTTGCTCATAATTCAAACTAGTTTCAGCTCAGCTAAACTGATCCCAGAATCACCTGTGCTACCACAGAGATCAGATGTCTGCTGTATTTCTATCAAGCACATTACAAAGCCTGTTCCACGTGAGGCTGAAACCCGTTCAGCAAAAGTGGCTCTGTCTGCCTGAAATCTGATCTAAGTTACAAATCCAGCAGGTCTTAGATCAAGCTTAATTGAGCAGGTTTTTAAACTACCTTGAATTTTGGACGCATATTCTCCAAGTCTGGAGTTTGGGGTGTTTTTTTTCTATACTCTTGCACCCAGATAAGTACAAAATATTGCTTTTTAATCCCTTCTGTAAGACATAAGTCCTCTTACTGCTTCACCAGCCTGCCTTCTGGGCTGTGCCATAAATCATGGTGGTGGCAAAACATATGACATACAGGAGCTAGAGAAACTATAAAAGACAGACAAAGATTTGAAAACACCTACCTGCAAATTACAACTCAACTTTATCCTGCAGCCTTTATCCTCAAAGACTGTGGTACCTAGAGCCAGATGCTCGTGAGAGGTATTGAGGTGACCCTTGCCTATTACACTGCCTACCTACTTAGGAAGACTTATTTATTTCACATTCACCATGCAATCTGAAATCATCCAATAATAAGTATTCTAAAAAAGCCAACCACATTTTCATATTTAATGTACATACTGTAGCTAAATAAAACCACTTTTGAGGGGTAAATAATTGCAGAGGAAGAGAAAAATTCAAGAGCGTAGGCTATGAAGATGCACTTTCAGCTGAAATGTTTTAAAGTGATTAGTTGAGGCAGAGAGGCAGCAAAGCTGTTCTTATATGGCTAAATCAACACTTGAAGAGCGTTTCACGCTAACCATGGTAGATAAGTAGAAGAAAGCAAGGTGATACATATGAAGGAAAGGATGGGAAGCAGGTTCTAGTCTAGCAGATACAACAGGCAAGAGTGAGGAACCTGAATCAGAAACTTCCCTCTGTGTGGGTCTGGGGGCAAGTCCCTTAATCTCTTCTGTCTGGTAGATTTTCCATTTGTACTGGTGTAGGTGGGTCTTATGAATAAAGTATTGTGAGGATTAATAGTGGGAAGAGTTACGGAATATATATCCAGTACAGCCAGCCACAAGGAGGGGAAAAAAAAGCCAGGAGTTGAACTCCAGAAAAGTCATTACCAGGTCTTCATTTTCTTCTGGAAATGCCGCTGGTTTTGACCTGCCTTTTCAATAGCACCCTATTCCCAGCTCCCCAGCATGTAACACTCACAGAGTCACTAGCGTTCCCAAAAGCAGATGGTGAGTTTGGATCATGTCTGCAGTGACTTTGTCTGGACACTCAGTGACCCAGAAAATCCAGCTCCTTCCCACAAGTGTCAGTGATTTCCCCTCCATGTACCGCTCTCCCCCCCGCCCCCCGCCCCACATCTGCAGCACCAGTAGTGAATTATTCACTTCTCAACCCTACCTCTCCCACCGTTGTTCCAGCTTATATGAGTTACTTCCCACTTCTCCCTCTTACTTCTTGGCACACCTCTGCTGAGATTCTACTTTGCTCTCCTACACTACTGCGACCTGTTGCGTGAGTTGCGGTGAAACGCAGTAGAATAGGATGCAGTGTTCAAGCATTCCTGCTTCTTTCTTGCCCAAGGAAGAAGAGAGTTTGGAATCTCCCCTTTACTCTTTTCCAAGCCTCGATACTACAATGCTAACACTGAGTGGAGCAAAATGAAGTCAGCCTATTTTCACCGAAGGTGGCATGGGAGGAGCACTGCACAGAACATCTGCTCCCTCCACTGTCTGCTGACAGGAGGTCCCCTGTCCTTCCAGGTTAAAAAACAAGGGATTTCAGTCTATTTCAGAACCTCCAAAAAAGCAGTAGCCATCTGCTCAATGAAACCAGGGTCACAATTGGGGACTGTGACCTGGCCAGTGATATAAGAGAAGTAGCATGAGGTGATGTGGGGACCTTTTCCAAACAGACCTGCCAGGCTAGGCAAGGCCAGGAAAGGGTGTGAAATAAGGAGAGCATGCAAAAATCAGCTCCATTAGAGAGAAGGGGAGATCAAACCTGGAGAAAGGTGCCACAGTGGACAAAGAGGATATGAAGTTAAAAATAAGGGCTTTGCTGGAGGTAGAATTGAGTCAATTGTCATGAGCAGGTCACACACATTACCCTACCTGTCATGGCACCACCTCAGGGTTTGTCCCCACAGAAACAGCCTGGCCTAGATTTGGCCAGCAGTGGGACAAGCAGCACAAGGAGAAGCAGCAGGAGTTGTGTTGGTGGCTCTGCAGACAGCTCTCTGCCACCGGAGACAGCTCTGGATGAGCACTTCCCTGAAAGACTGTAGTTGAAGATGCTGTCTGCCAGATGGCCCCGAATTCTTCCCAAAGCTTTGGAGTTTGTCGTGATTTCCTCCTTTTTTAGGGCTATGATGTCCTGCCTCATGCAAAATGAGGCTTCATCTGCTTTAAGCACTAGTGAGGCAGACAGCTCGTAGAGCTCTCGGCATGGGAGACTGCCATTTCTCCCCAGCATTCGCAGGTAGCAGTAACACTGCTCACACCGAAGGCAGCTACCACACACTGTTGTTTCCAGTGGGGATGAAGCATGCCTCCCTCAGGTAGTAAGATATTTGCCAGATAACCTGTTGGGAGCAGGCCGGGCCAGGAAAACATTCAGTTCAGGAAAAGAAACTGGAAAGCAAGGAGGGGTGGTTTGTAGAGCCAAAGCGGACCAGGACTGTCTCTGATCCCAGGTGAGAGGCCCATCACCAAAGCAACATGATGTGCAGGAGACCAGAAGGGTAAAAAGGAAGAGGAATGAGAAGGAGAGCAGGGGGAAAAAGGAGGATGCTGCAGAGCAGAAAAAACAGCAGATGACATGAAGAATGCAAGCTGGATAAACACTGCTCTATCCGCCCTCCTTACTGAGCAAAAGCACTTTGGAAATAAGTCATTACTATTATGAATATAAAGAAATAATCCCAGTTTTGCTCTATCATCTGTCCGCTCGGTTGAGAAATGTCAGGCGCGCGGGGAGGGGAGGAGGAAAGGTTGCCATCAGACAACATCCATTTGTAAAATTGTATGTGCCAGTTTCCCAGCAGCTGTGATCTCCAGCTCGTATCAGGAGTGGATGTGAGAGGCGAGACAGAGGGGAGCTGGGGGTGGAGGAATTATGATTTTCAGTTCTCCCAAGCAATACTTGGCACTAGAGCCAGCACCTGATAACGAACTGACTCAGTCACTAACTCGCACAGGCTGCCTCTCTGCTAATGGTCTCCTCTCTCATTAGCAAATACAATTGACAGTAAAAATAAACATACTTGCACCCTCCCCCTCTTGTGCTGCTGACACAGCCCTGATTGATGGATCTCACAAGTACATCAATGAAAGGAGAGGACAGTTGCTGTTATCAGCCAGCTTGAACACGGGACAGAGCTAATAATAATATCTTATGTTTACACAGTGTCTTTCTGTCACAATTCAAAGCACCGTAGCGCAGAGAGCGGTCTAGCAAGCTCCGAATGGTTTGCAGTAAGTAAATTTGAGGAAGGGCTCTCATTCTAAACTTCTCTGTTCAGTTGCTCAAAGGAGCTATATTTTAAATTTATTCATTTTCTGTTAGCGCTGACAGTGAACAATACGCAGAGTTAACAGCCTAGAAAAGAGAACAATAGCAAGCAGCCAGGCTTTGTTTTGTTTGCGAAGTGAACAAAGTCCCCAACAGTTCCTTCGGTTATGAAGCACTACTGCAGGTACCTGTGCCTCGTCCCAGTGATGAAGTATTCTGGCAAGCCTCAGGAAAAAAAACATGCAAAGATGTTATGCCTGAGTTATCTGAGAATGAGAGGGGGAGAGGGGGAAGAAAGAGTATTTGCTGCCTTTAAACAAATAATTAATCAGATCTTTTTGCACTGAAGTGTAAGTAGTTGAGATTAACACTTCGGTGAGGAGTTGTCATCACAGCAGATCGTAATGAAGGACAAACCTTCGGCCTTTCAGAAGCCTATCTAGGCATTAGCAATGTGCACATGCAGTAACACCAGAACATTGTGCACAGAACATGCCCAGCAGTCTGCAATGGCAGATGCGGTTTTGTGCAGAGGCAAAGCCTCTACCTCCCATCAAAGATTATACATTATAAGAACTTCAGCAAAGGGCCATTATGCACATACTGCACAGTCTATGTCTGAAGACACTATTTTGAGCAAGAGCCGTATGTAAGTCTTCCAGCACACAGTGTTCTGCATGCATTATCCCACTTCACGTTACTCACTGCACATATCCTCCTGCCTGATCTGTCAGCTGCAATCTCACCGAAAAGGGCAACAGAGTTGAACCCATTCCCCTAGTGTTTAAAATCGTAGAGTCCATCCACGATTCTGGGAGTCAGTTTCTGTCCTGGGTGGGAGGGTTTCTGGCAAGGCCCCACATTTCCCACAGCAGCAGAATTTCCTGTGGAATACATTTTATGACAGAGTATTTCTTCTTAAACTGCAGAACTGCATTCTTCAGGGAATAACTTTCCACTTTAAGGTTGTGAAGAAACCTTAAAATACCAAACTGATGTGATCTGATGCCATGCTGTTCTCCTGAATCCATGGCCAGCATGGAAGCATCGTTTTCCATTGTCTTCCAGAGTTTTATGCCTGAGCCAGCTCTGTGGTGTTTCAGTACTTGTGAGAAAGGCATAAAACCTTCCATTTTACCTTACTGGCATCTAATCCTATTAAAATTAAAATATTAGCTCTATTAGGTTCATCTTAATGGAGAAAACAACTACATGAACCTGGGGTTCCTTAGACCCAATACAGAGAGTGGCTGATTTACCAAAACCTGAGTTACTATCACTTCTTTTATTGCCTTCCCCATTAGCTGGTTCAAAAGAAACTCATTCCTTGTTGAAAACAGAGATGCTATGCAAAACAAATTCAATGCAACCTCAATATTGTTAACAGAAAAGACACAATATTAACCAGAACATTATTGTTTTACATGTAAATACATGATTTTTTAATTATTTTTTTAGAATTCCTCTACAAATTGCACATGCTGGGGAAGGTAGGGAGTTTTCCAGCAGCATTAAGACCTAGTCAGCGAAAAAACATGAGTATTGTTTCTAGCAGCTGGGTGGCATGGCCATCTCAGACCTGGTTCCTGCAAAGAATCCAGACTGCCCAGTTCTTGCCCAGACACTTCTCTCTTCTGCTTACCCAGCATACCCTGTCTACTGCCATAGTTCACCAATGCTTCTAGGCAGGAGTTTGTGGACATCATCTCGTGGACTTGAAGAAAAGGGCATCAAACTCAGATCAGCTTAACTGGCAGTAGTGAGTAGCATTAGGGGCTGAAGGCTGCCAAAATCTCAGTCCCTTGGAAGCTGGAGATCAGATTTTCTGCATAGATGAAGGTCCTAGAGGAAGCACAGAGAAAGTGAAAAGATTTCCTTAGGAAGGAGGGAGAAGAGGAAGGAGACTCTAGCCAATCCCCACCTTTCCATTCAAGTCATCAAGAACGCATCAATGCCTCCTGAATGCTCTGAGGCTGAGATAGAAAGCCGTCATTTTTCCTTCTCAGTCTAACTGTGGTACCATGTTTTGCACAAAAACCCATCTGTTGTTGACGTTCAGTGTGCTCGACAGTTCTCTGTTCCCCTCCACCACAAGCTGTTGCTGTAGGGTTCAGTTCTTCTCATCCCAAATCTCATTTGCTTTCTGCAGCCAACAAGCTGTGGTTCTGAATGACTCGTAAAGAGAACAGAAGACATGCAGCTTCTGATCTTGCTGATGGAAGTATTTGCTTTGTAACCTTTATCTCTTTCTGCTAGCATAGAGGAATTCCTCTATGTACAAAGACCCCTTTATTTTTGTACCCACCTGCCCCAGATTTTTGCTCCTCAAACCTCCTGCATTGCATTCAGCACATTCTGCCTCCTGGGCCAGACCCTTCTGATAACATCAGGTGAATAGAATAGGAGCAGCTCTATAATAGCAAATTACGTTTGTTTAAAATCTATATTTGTCATGTCAGTGTGCAACAGAGAAGATTTAATTAGCCAGTGAAGTTTGCCTTTGGTATGTTTTCATGAATACCGTAAGAGTTTTGATGCATGACTTCAGGCAACTACAACAAACAAAGAAAGCACACCATGAAATTAAGAAACATAATAATATACAAGAGAAGACATTTGGATGCTGTTACACATTTCACCAAGAAATAGGCCACCACCAAACCTGGATCAAACTGCCTAAATCTAGGGATGTTTTTTTAATTCAGATCTAAATTTTGCACTACAGTCTCAGTTAAATGCTGGACAGAAGTTAATCACACATGAGATGACTGCACAGGACCCTGTGCAGAAGTGAGTAGAGAGAAGAAAGCATGTATGACTAAACAAACGGCCCTGATGCAACACATTAACAAAACCCCAAGGTTGTTTTATATTGTTTTGATGACAAGAGCTACAAAAAGACTGCTGTGCCAACCAGGATACCACCAGACCATAGCATGACCCTGTCTGTATTTCTGCTATGCTCCCTGTTATGGGTCTGTACAACCCTGAAGTGGAACCACCTAGCTACACAAGGGCTCACACAGCTCTTCAGAGCAGGGCTATGTCCTGCTGGTGTCAGTGATGTAGTGCAGATGAGTAACATTAATAATCAGCATCAAGAATCCAAGTTGCACTTTCCATTGGCCTCTTTAAGCAGCTGCAAAATGGCATCCTTGAGGTAGCCAGATGACGTCTCAGTGAAGGAGGTTTTCAGGTCTGCCCAGGTATACCTCTGGTCCAGTCCTAACTCTGTCACACATATCTTGCCTGACCTTCTCTGATGAGCTGAAGTTAAATGATACATTTGACTTTGCAGGTATAAGGATTCATTATTTAACATTTACACTTCCCTACACACACTGCTGTGTAATGCCATTTATTACCTTTCAGTCCTCCATTCATATTAAGAGGAGAAATCAAACTCAAAAACCCAGTTTCAGACGACAAGAAGAAAGTTATCCAGCTTCAATTTCTAGCAGCTGCTTTCAGTTTTATCTACTCTGATTCTAGCTGGTAGACTTTCTCCCCCAGGTTTCAGAAATGCTGGTAACCTGCTACCTAGAGGAGAAGCACTACATTAGCAAGCTTTACCAGGTGTGGTTCTGCTGGCAAATTCCAGCTTTACTGTGCTGGCAGCGCCCATTAATGTATATCTGTGTTTGCCACTACTATTTCCATATAGCAGAGTGAAACAGAAAATAGCACCTGCAAGCTGACACCCGGGGTTTGCATTCCGGTGTGAGCAACTGGGGCTTTTTCATATGACTCAGGTTACGATGAAGCCACGCTTGGAGCACACGGATGAGGAGCCACAGTGTGGGATGGTCTTACCAGAACTGGCTCTGTCACTCCAGGGCTGAAGAGAAGATTTCATTCTCCAAGAGCTGCCAATCTAGTACTTTTTTTGCTAGTGATAATATTTTCTAGGCTTAAAAATAAACTTAGTGAACTATATGCTACCTAACAATGTATGTCTCTTCTGTCTCAGGGGAAAAAAAAAAAAAAAGGAAAACCAGACTGAATACCAAGCACTGCAAACCAGTACCAGGTATAACCAAATTATAGTTTTATATGCTTCAGGTATCCCATTTAGACCTTCAGATCTTTCAAGGAAATAGGTTTTCCCCACTGAGAAATGTATATGCAGTGAAATTAAAGCAACTTTAGCCCCATGTGAACCAAAAGTAGGTTGGATATCTATTTTAAATAATCACCCAAATGTTAATTTTTCATAATGGAAGAAAGACCTGAAAGAAGAGGAACACTCCCCACGTCTAACTCTCCGAACTACTGTCTCAGTTACTCCAGCCTGGGGTGCAATACAGCACGTTGTTAAATACGTAAAACCCTGCTTTCGTTACTGTTTGCCATCTTTAAAGACAGGGCAGGGCACCAGTGGCCTGAAGAGCACTCTTGGAATATTTGGGGCACCGTCTGAGTGCCACCCAGCATGAGAAGAGAGCAAAATGCCAGGGTGAGGAGGAGACTTCAGCGTACGTCCAAGCATTGATACCCAAACCCTTCTCCCAACTGACATCGATCCTTGCTCTCCCCTTCCCAGCCTGGGAGGCAGATCCCGCGGGGGGGCTGGCAGCCCGGGTGGCCGTGGGGCAGGGAGCTGGGTCCCGGCTGCGTGTGGGGCTCCTCCGGCTCCCCCCACGCTGCCCCTCCACGCAGGACGGAAAAAAAATCCGCAGGCAAAGGAGGAAGGCAAGTGCTGCTAAAGTGGCTCATTGGTTTCTATGGCAACTGGCTCCGCTCTACTCCAGCTGCTTACCCCACAGTCCCTCTGTCACCCTATTTTTAGCTGAAAAATCAAAGAAAGAGGAAAAGTGGTGTGGGTTTGGGGAGGAGAGAGTTGGGAGACCTTCCTGGGTTTTGCACAGAGGAGGTTAATGTGGATGCAACCTGGTCTTGCTTTTAATCACAAGTGAAATCCTCACTGCAGAGGCTTCCTACGGGATTCCTCGGACTTGATGCACAGTCAAGTCCCCTTTGCCAAGACCATGCATGTAGCAGCGTGAGAGCAAGGCAGCCCAACCACCCCCCGTGCAGCTGGGCTGTGAATTTGACCTTGGCATCAAAACTGGAAAGAGCAAGAAGGTCTTTCCACACTTGGGGTAAAAAAACTCTCCCTTCCCACAACCCAACACAATGAAGTGATAGATGTCAGCACACCAATGGTTTTTTACCTCTTTGATCTGAAAAGTTATTTCTTTAAAAAAAAANAAAAAAAAAAAAAAAAGTTAAATCTGTCTGTGATATCTCTGTCCTGCATGGTGCAAGAAAATCCTCACAATGGATGCAACATATTTTGCTCAAATATCTCATCAATGGAAGACTCAAAAGCAAATGTACCTGGGCTGTACCAGGCTATACTTTAGTTAATGGATTTTGGTATTGGAAACTTTGGTTGTTGAGCTGCAGTATATCTGCTGGTAAATCTAGAGCAAAGATACTGTAGCCTGCAGTTTTAGTATGCATAGGAGTGCGTGTTCACGAAAGCATTGGTCCCTTGGTCTCTTCTGACTGACTACCTGCTTTTCTGAAATGAATGTACCTAAACGCTGTGAGATACCGCTATTTCAACAGATATGTCTAGCTTCATTCCCCTCCCTCTCCCTGGAAGTTCTAGAAATTTTATAGCTAAATGTTGCAATTATCCTCAAAATAATAATCTATAAACCCCAGACCAAGGCAGATTGATGTCATGAACATCTGTATTAACTTTTTTCGTTTCAGCTGCCATGACATTTGAAGCTTGCCTCCGAACTGTTCCTGCTAACAGGGTTGTGGAAGCTTACCTTTGTACCACTCGTTTTCATCTGCTGCCATGAGAAGGGATATTGATCTGTGTATCCCTGCTCACACAGCAAGGCTTCCCATTTTGGAGCTGTGATATTGTTGGACTAAGAGGACAAGGAAAAGATCAATGATTTCTAACAATGATCACTTTTAAGAGGAAGTGCATTGGTAAAATGACTTACTAGTCCAAGTATCGCATTTGCAGTCTCTGCAGCCAGTTCTATATCCTAGCAGGCATTAACATTCTTGCTGTAGATAAAAGCAGTATACTGGGAGGGAATCATCCACTTTAAAACCGTTATTGGCTATGGTATGTGATGGCATAGACTGTACAGGGCTTAAGAGAAACCACACAAATGGAGCAGGACACAGCCCACAGAGTCTAGCAGTGCCCACACCAAGCAGTGTAAGAAGTGTCAGGGCACCACAGGGCTGGGGCCTCCCCAGGGACATCCCACAGCCCCAGTCAGGAGCAGGGCAGCCGGAGGAGACCAGAAGCAGCCCCACCCCTGGGCATCAGGCACCTCTCTGATGCCTGGGCAGGGCAGGGCTATGGGGGGCTGGAGACCAGCCCTGCTGAGGCATTACTGGGGCAGGGGCTGACAATCCTGGGGGCTGAAATGGGCTCCTGGGACCTGGATAGGCTGGAGAGAGCCCCAGGAGATGCTGGACAGGGACAGTTTGGTGATACCCTCAGAGCCCTGAAAAGAAGTTCTAGAAGGAGGCTCAAAAAACGTTTTAATGCCTAGGAATTTGGAAACTGGCTCACTCCATAGAGCCACTGGGATTTTTTTCCTTTTGTTTGTGGCCTCCAGAACACACAGTGGCAACATGCCTCATGGTTTAATTACCACTGTGTGAAGTACTCGAGCACTGTATTTGCCAATTTTTCTCTGAACGGTCCTTTGTTAGTTTCTGGAGAGACACAAAGAAAAGGTGTTCCTGACAGACCTCTTATAATACAGGTTACTTTAAACATTTTGATCAAGTCCCTTCTGTCCAAATTTCATTTCTTGAAGCCACTTACCAAGCCCATCCTCCCAGGGAACCTTGTAAAACCTATAATCAAAATCTGCCCTGTCAGGAAACTACAAACTCACCTTATAACCCTCCTGCATCCTGCTTCTCTGCACAGTCTGGGGGACTGTCAAGATGAAAACCCACACAAGAAAGCAGAGACAGGACTCAGAACTACAAATCTTCCTCTGACAGCCCTGGGAGATGAGAGATCCCTAAGAAAAGGACTGGGATGGTAGTAGAGGTAAGAATACCCAAGCACACAGTCCAGCCTGCTCTGCAAGGAAATTCTGGCCAGTCCAGAAGAGATGCAGAGAAGAGATCCTTTGCAGTGAGGGGCACCGAAGGCAAAAGCAGAGGTGACCTGAAGGGAAGCAGCAAGGCACATCTGCAAGGCAAGGAGGGAGAGAGACAGAGGAAATGCCAGTAAGCACACAAGCACAGCCAGCATGGACGGCAGCCTGTGCTGGGCGGTGATGGATAGCCTCGTGCCCTGAGCAGTAAGTGAAAGCCTGAGTGACTCCTTTTAAAAGGGGCAGTCAAGGATGGAAGGGAAAATAATCAAATGTATACCCTCACTTGCCTCTGCAAGTTAGGTAGAGAGGAGGAAGCTCTGTGACTACCAGACAAGTGACTTTACTGAGGAACTGTGTGCCATTTGCAAAATTGGAGGGTATGATCCTGACCTTTCTTGTAGAGTATTTTCATGTCCATAGATGGAAATCATCACCTCTGGGTGGTGTTTCTGATCTTTATTTATTCTGCTTTCTGACAAAAGGAGTGTACAAGCGCTTCCAGATGAAGTGTGTGTGCACATTTAATATTAATTTCTGGCAAGTAGTTGTGTGCAGCCTTGACATTTGTTTTCCATGTATACTAGCAACAGGAAACTTGAGCCTTTGAATGTTTATGAGAAATGAGCACACATGCAAACAATGCTGGCAGAAGATGATCTTCTTTAAAACCTGCCTATTTTCACTTCTTTTGCCTTTCTCATTTGTCCTTATTCAGCACATTTTAACCGGCAAACGTTATCCTCAAAAGGCCATAGGAAACTCAGATTGTCAAATAAAGCCAAGGCACTGCAAAGATGGTACTTAGTAACACATACAGACTGAGACTGACAGAGATACATGGAGAGAAATCTTAAAGAGGTCTGACCATAGTGTAAGGTCTGATAAAAGAATCCTCCACTCATCAAGGGGGACCCTCTGCTCTATCTCCACCATAAACTAGAAGACCAAGTTAAAAAGAGAAAGCCATAACAATTATCAAATGTGAACCAGCCCCATGGAACAGCCTCTTATATCTCCAGATAGTCCATGGCAGCAAGGTGGTACAAAACTCCTCAGTCTGGGTGACACAGCCTAAAACTCAAGACTGACTCCTTCACTGAAGTATCAGGGCTGTCAAAGTCTATTTGTTCTGCAGAGCTCTTGGATAAATCCCTCCTGATAGTGGTCCTCAGGATGACGGAGCTACAAAGCTGGTGAGTACAGGTGACCACTCCAACATCTGTTACCTCTCTAATGATCTCAAATCCCTGCGCCTCAGGAGGAAGCAAGATAAATCTAAAACACAGACAGAGAGAAGGAGACTCTCTCCTGGAGACACAAGTCAGCTCTTTGGAGTGTCCCATCCAGCAGTTCTTGTTTATGGCTGATACTCAAGGGAAGAAAGGAGAAAGTCAGATGAGCTCCTTTTGCTAATTCTTTGTAAGGAATACTGGTTTGCATTGGATAGATGTTCCTTTGTCAAGGATAACTCCATGGCCATCAGATCTCTTTTAGCAATGTCATGCCTTGATGTTTATCACCTGCTGCTAGACCTTGTTCGAGCTTGATCCCTTTAATATCAAGCAAGAGTGACTTGTAGCATCTAGTCCGGGTGTTATGCCACTTGTGTGCTCTGGGTTCTGGGTACAGAAACATTGAGGAACTGAATCTCAAGGCTGTTTGTTTCCTTATCAGTTGTTTTAATGAAGCAGAATAATTCCATTACTCTACACAGAGGAGACAGGCAGTCTATCTTGCCCTTCTGAGGTCTGTTTGCTTGTTCATAATTTGCGGTGGTGATCTTGAAAAAGGTGGTATAGTTTACAACAAGGCACTCTTCGGGAAGGGGATACCTCACTGAGAATTACTTGCTTAAGCAGGCCACTCTACCCATTACCCAGTGCAAAAGGCCTGTAAGCTGATCTCCACTCTACCTGGTGTCCTAAGTTCATGTCAGTAATGTTTGTAGTAAAGGAGTTCATTCAGTTTATTCATGTCCTTAAAATTCCAGCTACACCTTGGTATCCCGTGACCCTGGTTGCCTTGGCTGCAAAGAGATGGCAGGGGCATTTCAGGATCTTGTGCCAGCAAAAGCGGCAGCATTAGAATGAAACAGGGAGGAGGATGCTGTGTTATACAAGACATCCAGGAAAGAAATTATGCAGGACACTACCAACATCCTGCAAGACAAGCAGACTTCTAGGTGTTGTTTCAGATACTGGCAGTGTCTGAAACATCACAGGATGATGATGCTGTGACTGCTCTTGTGCTTCAGCATCTCTGCCAGGAGACAATTAGAATCATAGAATCACAGAATGGTTTGGGTTAGCAGAGACCGAAAAGACCACCTAGTTCCAATCTCCCTGCCATGGGCAGGGACACCCTCCACTAGACCAGGTTGCCCAAAGCCCCATCCAACCTGGCCTTGAACACTTCCAGGGAGGGGGCATCTGGGGCTGCCCAGAAGGCAGCTTCTCTGGGCAACCTATTCCAGTGCCTCACCAGCCTCACAGAGAAGAATCTCTTCCTAATATCTAATCTAAATCTCCCCTTCTGGTTTAAACCCATTCCCCTTGATCCCTCTGATCAGCTTTGTGGCCCTCCTCTGGACTTGCTTCAGCAGCTCCATGTCTTTCCTCTACTGGGGACCACAGAGCTGGACTCAGTACTAGCTGAAGTTAGTATACAGCAGCAATGATCCGTAGGAGTGATCCAACCACCAAGCACAAGTGTGCACTGGAAGAGTTTGAAACACATGCCCTACAAGCAACTGTGGCTCACCCCTCAAAATGGCCTTTCTGTTGGATCAATGCAGACTCAGTTCAGAGAAGTGATGGGGTAATATACGTCCTGCTGAGTTTGTCAGGTGCTAGACTTCTCTGAGGATACTGCTGCTCCCTGATCTGTCTCTCCTGCCCCCTCCTGCACAGGCATATCTTTTGCTCCCTGAGGCCTAAGTTGATGGATCCTCAAGGACTTTTCTCTCTGGTGTACTACTTCGAGACACCTTTGCAGCAAATTACACATCATCATTCAGCAACAGACAAAGGTCAAACCACCAGCTTGGGAGTGGGCTACTAACATCACACTGCGTGATTCCTAAAAAGGGCTCTAATACTGGGGATAATGTAAGGGACTGCCATAACAGCAATCTGACAATTTGGTGTTGCTATGCAACTTGAGTTGTGGACAGACTTTTGCAGTTGCTTCTTATTTGTCCACTGAATGTTCAGTGCCAGTGTCTGGCAACCTTTCCTCCTCATCACTTTACATAAAGCAGCAAGAATTCATGTGCAGGTTTTGTGCCGAGGTGCCATCTTCCAGCCACTAGTCTGAGCAAAATGAGATGCAGACACCTACAATGCTTTTTCCAATCTGAAAGAGCTTCCTGTTGTGCCACATACACAAAAAAAACCAGCTACGTACATTCACATACATTTCTCCTTTCCTTCGATTCGTTGCACATCTTCCCCTTTTTTCTCCTTTCCTACCTAAGGTCATCATGTTATCAAAGAGCACTGTCTTTGAAAGCTTTTCCCTTGCCATGCCACTGCTCTTGTCATGTCAGTTCACGCTCTTTTCTAGCTTTGTACATGCTATCTTTCTTTCAACTGTTTTCTCGGACTCACACAAAGTGGGAACAGATACAGCTATTTGCTCCATCTTGGTTTATTCACCTGTCCTGACACTGCCTTGTCCTGTCTTGAAACTTTGACCAGTTCTAAAACCCTCAAACAGGGATGCTTATAGCCCTTTCCTTGAGACTCTGACATTCTGACCAAACTCAATGGTTCAGGAAGCTGACCTGCTCGTCTCCCTGGCTGAAACCTGACTACTCCTAGTGACATCTCTTTATGCCACCCTCAAAAGCGTGGGTGCATCTCCCTTGCATGTTGGTATCACCTGAATATCAAGGTGATGGCTATTCTGCATCCCTATTAACCATTACTCATTCCCTATAATCCTTTGCTGTCACTTCACAGACAACGCCTGTAGTCCTCACTCAGTTTGTTGCCTTTCTCTGAATTCCTTTGCTTTCCACAATCTGTTTTGTGGTGTTGCTTGTGTGATGTTTAATAGTCGCCACTCGGAATTGGCTGCATTTCAGTGGTGGGAGGGGGAATACAGTGAACTGTGAACTGAAACTCCATATAATGTTGCTAGAGATGAGAAGAAGTAAAGGAGCGCTTGCTATGCACGCTATCTCCAGAAAAACATCTTTGCAAATGCGTATCGGTGCAGGCATCGTGGAGACAGGATTACGTTATGCAGAGGGGAAGAGGAGCTGACTGACAGTAGAGATTTGCAGTCCATATTGATGTTTCACAATTGTGCATCTGTCTGCAGAACAGCCATGGAGCTCTCGAAGTCATTGCACTAAAAGAAAAAAATAAGGAAAGATAAATCAATAACTGCACTCACCCTTTTACCACAACTCAGAGGGTGGAGGAGGATAGTGTCATAACACACATAACAGCTCACACTAGTGAGAAAATTTTAATCGAAACAGTCTTCAACCAGATAATACTATTTTGATAAAATCAACATTTTTCACAAAATCATAAGTACATGTGAAAAATCCCTATAGAAAAGGAGGCTCAAACAAAATTTTCAGTACTGGAAAGTTTGCCTTAGGGAAAAAAATGCCAGAATTTCGTTCAAATTAAAATACTGATTTTGAAAGTAACCTTGTATTTTCTTATCATATTCCACTGCTTGTATTGTTTATACATTCTACAGTTTAATAATGAGAGACACTGCTGTGTTCAGTATCTTGCCATTAGCCTGGAATCAGGTTTCTAGGATATTAAAAACAATTGGTCCCTAACTAGTACCCAGCACATTTCTTCTTCAGAGTGTAAAAACTGAAATTGTTTCATTCAGCACAGACTAATAAAGCCAGTACTACTTTTGATAGAAAACTCATTACGTGGTATAAAAATCACTTGTTTTGAAAATAAAATGTCACCTGTACTACATTATATAACAGAATAATTAATTATGATATTCATGGTAAGCTATGTTACTGGTAGGACTGCATAACTTGCCCTCACAGGAGACTTGATTTGGCATAACCTAACTCTGCATTACAACTGACATGTGAAATGGTACCAAAATTTAACTAATTTTCAAAACCAAAACATCAGTTAGTTTTCTAAAACTATTTATTTGAACTGTTCATAATTTTTCAGTTTTTAGGAATACACTGAAAACAGTATTTTTATCACTAAGAGTAACAAAAAGCTTTGAAATCACAAAATTTTAAATATCTCTAAAAATTAACATTTCAGGGTTCATCTGGCTCTCACTTAGCCTGTGATTCCTTCTTTGTACTAACTCTAAATCTCCCTATTTGGAATAGTTTTAGGATAGGAGACCTTGTCAAAAGCAATCTTCATAAATACAGCATGCACTTCATCTTCGCTGGTTCTACCAGCATTTGTTGCTAGATTAATCAGCTCACCAGTACTGACTTTCATTTCAATTTCAATACTTTTTATATGCATTCATGGTGCCCTCAAAATTATCCCCATTAGGATATATAAATGAGGATAAAATAAATCAATATTGCAACCCAACCACACCCACGAACTAGGAAGGCTTCAACACTCCCACCACAGCCCTGCTCACAAAATCCTGTTGCAGGGAGGACCTGGGATGGGACAGACACTTCTCCTTCATTCCTCCTTTCATCCCATTCCACACCCGGAGAGCTTGGACTTTCCTTCATAGCATGTGAGAGCAGCAAGAAAATAGAAAGATCTCCTTTCTGAAAGCACGAAGTCTTCTGCTCTTTCCTCCTCAAGCAACTGCGGTGAAACTGCAGCCCAAGGCTTCCACCTAGTGTCTGCTGGCAAGCTCGGCACACCACCCGGCTGAAAATGTGGGATGCCACTGGGTGCCCTGAAGCTTACAGATAAAGAGCACAGGCTTGGTTTCTTTTCCAGACGGGAATATTTTCCTTACAATACAAAAATGAATCTCAGCTCACTATGAACCACCCAAGCCTCGTATGCTGTCACCTAGAACTCAAACACTAGATTCTGGTTTACGTGTGGAGAATAAAATTACCTTTTTTCCTTTTTTTCCCATCATACAGACCATGCTAAAATCCAGGGCTTTAGGAGGATGCAACACACAAAAAAAAAAAAAAAAAAAAAAAAAAAAAGAGAACCTTGTTGGATTAGGTAGGACTGCTCTCCCACACCCAAGGATATCTTCTTAAACTTTCTCTGAGGTGCTGCCTTCATTCCACAGTCAACCCCCAAGAAAACTGAAGAACTTTTTAACACTTCAATCCCTACTAATTGAGAGACACTTGAAAAATAGGCCTGGCCTTTAGAACAGATCCGTGATATACAGGCACTTTCTTTCCACTTGTATTTGACTCCCTCCACCTTCATTTAACAGACTTGGTGGGGCTGTAGGCAGGAAAAGAATCAAGGACCATATCACCAATTGTTTCTGCCTATCCCTTTCTCCATCCCAAGAAAAGACAATGTGCTTGCTGTTGGACTTTTATTTAGGGCAGCTAAAGCAGCGTGATCTTGGTAGCTGTCAAAGCAGCACCCTTTCTGTTCATTGTCACCCTCGTATACTGGCCTAGTATGGAACTGTCCTCTCCTTCTCTGGTAAGTCCAGGTTTTAAAAATCTCTAGTGCAGGTGTTTCCAAGACCTTCCGCCAAAGCCTGTTCCTTCCCAGTTTTAAAATGCCTCTCTTGATCTCCTTTCTTCAACTACCTTGGAGTAAGACCCTTTGCGCTCCCCCGCGTTTTGGTTTATGGAGGCTAGAGGCCATGTTCTTCCTCCAATACCTGTTATTAATCATTTGGGCAAGTGGATGCATATATGTAGATCTATACATACACCCATTCACAAGAAAACTCTGTTAAGGGGAGTTCAGAGCTTGCAATATGACCCCAGAGCTTTTTAGAATATGGAGTCACACTTCGAAACTGGAGTCACTGAACACCATAAAAATTCTCATGAAATCTAATCCAGTTGCCCCAGTGTCCTATCACCCCACTTCTCTCACCTACAAAAGCCCATCTTCTTTCATCTACCCAGCTGCCTAATCTTTTGATATGTACATGAAATTTAGAATATGTTCCATGGGGCTTAAAACCCATTCTAATTGAATCTGTCTGAGTGCAATGTAAAAGTAAAAGGGAAAGGAGAAGCCACTGATGGAAGAAATGGTTGGAGCAGATGCACACACATCGTCCCTTGGGGATGGTGAAGGCATTGTGCAATACAGACACTTCAGCATCCTGCTAGCATAAGACCACCCGGCTCCTCTGTGGGAGCTCCATCACTGTGCTGGTAGAAGCTATAGGGTAAAGGCAGAGAGTATATTTTATTGACGTCACTAGCCAGCATTACTTAGAACAGGGCTAAGCACAATTGCAAAAAGAACTGCCTCCAAGCTATTCTATTTATATTCCTGCCAGAGCTACCATTGGTACAGTCATGCTGCTGCTGAAATTCTGACCCTGTCATTGCCAGTGTAGCCACAGACATGAGAAGATCATTTTGGATCGTTTCAGAATTTGGCATGATCTTAATACCAGCACAAGCAGCATTGGCAGGGGGTGGAGTGTGCTATTTGCACAGGACCTGCGTCAGGATTGGCATTCAGTGAATAGCAAGACATATGAAGGCATTTTATCCCAATATAGAGAATAACGCGTCTTCCTCTGCGTTGCTGGTGGTAACTTTGGCAGTCCAAGGAACAATGGTAATTGCTTGTTACTGTGGAAACAAGACCTCCAGAAATAACACTAATGAGCCAGCAGGGTCGTGGGAGAAACACAAGCATACTGTCTCCTGCAAACACACATGATTTGGCTGCACACAAGAGGTGGAGCTCTGGGGAGAGGATCAATTTATTTGAACGCAACAGGCACCCAGCTCACCTACACAACTCTGCTCACCCCCCATGCCAGTCTGAGCCTTCAAACAATTTAAGTGACTTCAAAAAAAGTTCTGCTAAGTTTGGAAATCATTGCTTTTTGCCTCCACACCTGTCTTGAATTGGGGGCGGGGGAGAGGGGGGAGAGAGCTGATTGCGAGATGCACCCTTTGGAGGGAGCCATTTTGTGGCTTGTGTAATACACCTGATAGAAAGGTGTCTCCAAAAATCTCAGGAGAAGGGGGAAAACCACATTTTTACCAATTTCCCTACCCAGTTCTGCAAATGCAAGAGATGTCAGTAATCTGGGAGATTTGCCTATAAGCATCTGAATGGCAAGGTCCTTTTCCTAATAACAGTCTGTTGGTGCTCCACCACTCCACTCAAAACAAGATGGAAGGAAGGAAGCATACAGCAGAAAAGGGGGAAGGAGAAAGGAGATGCCAGAGAGATTAACTGCAGCCTCAGCACACCATTTCTTTTTCCCCTTCGTACTGTGTTGCCCTTGACAAAGAGAGAAGATAGCTTAAAGGATGTAAGATAGGGGATGGCAACCTGTGAACACATCTATTTCGTGCTCCATATTCTTCTGCCTTGTAAAGTCCCCAAAATGCTGCTTTCTGCCCCCAGACCCTACTGACATAGCAGTGTGGTGGGTGGCTGCGTATTTATAGTCAGCTCAGCCTCATATGCTAGGTGCCAAGAAGTGGACTTAGCGCTCAAGTTGCCCTGAAGAAGACCTCCCTCTGCCTGCCAATGGCTCTGAGGCCTTGAAACCTTTTGCCAAATTCTATAAGAGAAATGTTGTACCCTTAAGAAAAGGAGGTGGAAGCTGGCAGCAGAAAACAGTAGATGTATCACTAAATGTGATAGCCTCGATGCTGCCTTTATGCAATATAGACACTTCAGCATCCTGCTAGCGTAAGACCACCAGGCTCCTCCATGGGAGCTCCACGTACTGTACTGGTAGAAGCTATAGGGTAAAGGCAGAGAGCCTTGCAGTAGCCCCATGGTTCACTGAACACTCCTTGCCAGCTCAGAAGCTGCCAAATTATGTTCATCAACAGCTTTCTCCAACAGCTGTTTCATCTGTGTCAGGCAGGTCATGGGGCAAAACACAAGGTAAGAACCATTGAGAAAGGAATTGCTGGAGTATGCAAGTCACCCCTCAGGGCTTTACCCCTATTAGGAAGCCATGTTCACATGTGCTTTCAGTATACTCAAATATACGCACTAACCAACAGCTGGTAGGGCCTTGGCAGAAAGTATAAACCAGTAGATTTCTTTTTTAAAAATCTACTTATGAGTGAGATTGTAGCACAATTCAGCACCTTGGAGTAACTACTGATGCACAAGCTCTTTCCCCAGGACAAACCAAGGTGGTTTTGCTCTTCTTAGTTAAGGGTGAAGCACTTCAGATTAGCAGACAGCTACCGAGGAGCAGACACAGAAGTCAGAGCGGGCCCAGGGCAGACAACACTTGAAATCACACCTTGCCTTAATAAGAAGAAATGTTTTTATTGCCCCCGCCCTACAGGGGAAGGAAAAGAAGGTGTAAATACCAGACACAGGAGAAGAAAGAAGTGAGTCTACTCAGATGACAGGGGTTTATTTATTGAAATGCCCCTGTGGTGGGCCAGGAGCTTCTCGATAAGCAAACAAACAGGGAAGGTCATCACTTTGCTTTTTATTGCACTCCTTCAAATTGTTTTTATTTATTAGCTACACCAAGAAGCTTCAGACAAAATCAAGGCACTACTGCACAGATGAAGAACATCCCTGACACTAGCGCTTGCCACACCATATGCCCACACAAAAAGCAAAAGGATAAGAAGAAAGACTGCTGTCTACAGACGACAGCCTCAGGCAGAAAGACATGCAATGACTCCACTGTGGTTGTCTCAGGAGTTAGTGGCAGAGCCAGTAGTTCACTAGTAGCAACTTCTCTCTACACAGACTTTGTCCAGAGCTTTAATCATAAACTCCTGCTTTTTCCTGCAACCTAAAAGCCAGAAAGAGAACATGGACAAGCTGTGGGAAGCAGTTTGACACATAAAATGGGAAATAAAAATCAGAAATTAAATGACCAAGATGGTGCTATGTTCTCAAACAACATTGTATTGACACAATATTGTGGGGGAGGGCTCTCCAGAGCTTTAATAATTTTATTTTCAGAATCTTTAATGCACATTTGTGTCACTTATTTTCTCTTCAAAAAAACAATTACCCCTCTGCCCCCCAACCAAAAATCCAACCTGTTTAAGGCCTCAGGTCACTCTCGGACATGTACGTCAAACAAGACAAAATAGAACTGTGTGTATACTGAAGCCAACAAATGAACAGCATACTCTCCAATGCCGAGCTGCTGGTACCCCAGTTCAGGATTTCTGCGTTTCGCCAGCAACAGCGGGTGACGCTGCAGGCACTGGAGCGGAGTGTGGTCCAGCAGCTCCCGAGAGCCAAGCCAGCTGCGAGATGCAGCCAGCAGAGGATAGAGCCAGTTGAATACGGGAGGAAATTGCCCCCAAAATTGCTCTTGTCAAAGAAAGAAAACAAAAGTTTAAATCCATATGGCCTCCCTCTGATCTGGTTACGCAAGCAGCTGCCCAGTGTGTAAGAACCTCATAGATGTTAAAGAAAGAGAGGAGAAGTGAAACCCAATTTGGATAACAAATTCTGAGGTTGTGGCCACATATTTGCCTAGGGCACCCCGCCCCTCCAAATCCAGAAGGTTACCATGGCGACAAATTTCCGCTGTAGGTAAAAAGAAAATGTTTCTGTACAAAAGCCATTTTGTAGAAACATAAAAAACAAAGATTAAGCCCCACTGCACCATTTATATCTCTTTTTTTTGCCATATATTCACAACTAGATGAGCTTTCTCATCTCTAGGAATAGTTAATCACAATGCAAATAAGCTGCTTTTGTTTTAATTCATGTGTTCTGCTAATGGAGTTCATCTCTGTCCAGTAAAATAACTCTCTCAAAATTTACAAAAAAATGGGGGTATTCATTTGCTTCCAAACTGTGTCTAAGGTATTATTAATACTGTTGATTCTCAGAAGATAGAGCTGTTCCATTGTCTAACGGTGAATTAGAAGAAGTTTATCTTAAATCATGTTTGGATCCGATCCGTAGCACCTTAAGCATGGAGCGTCCCCAGCGCAGCCCACACCGCGAAGGCACAGTGGGGAGCCGAACGCAGCTGGCATTATAGACTTTCTCTCAGTAACGCAGGGGAAGGTTACAGCCCAGCGCTCACACATTCGCTGGGCCTAAATCACCTACCAGCTCATGACAGCCACCACAGTAAACTCCCTCTGCTCCCATCCTGGGATCCCCCGGTAATTGGCATCTATTGAGCTGCCATTTCCTTGGCTGTCCCAGGGCTGAGCAGCTCTGCTCCCGCTGGTTTAATCCCTCCCAGGCTCAGCACAGCAGCAGGCCTAGGCAGTCGCGCAGCCTTGGATCACACCATATCATCACCTGGGAGCCAGGGGCAGAGTGCCAGCTGCTAGGAGCTTCTGTAAGATGACTGACCTTAACACTGCTGAGGATCTGGCTTTGTGGCATTCAGCGATGCCTCTCTCTGCAAACTCTTCCTCGCCTGCGGAGTCTCACGTAGACACCAACATGCCTGTGGCTGTAAAGCCGTTCCACACAGACGTGAGCACAGCTAACACTGTGGGCATGTGTCATCACATATGTGACATCCTTCTCCCCACTGCACGCAGGCAGTTTTTGCACAGCCGGTACTCTGGCTTTAGCAGGGCCAAATGAGCAGCAAGACAGTGCTCATGCTGTGGCATAAAACCATGCTTTAAGCAACATATCCATTTTATGAGAATTGGAAGGAAAAAAAAAAAAGGTGTGGAGTTGTTGTTCCCCACTACTAAGTGCAGGTCCACAATGTGACTGGCAATGCATTCCCACCTCCTTTGCCTCCAGCGCAGGAATGAAGGCTTGACCTTTCCTTATCCCCATGAGCCCACACAACCATGTACTGCTTGACCATCCCCTGTCAGCACACACAGCCACATCACAAGCATTGCAGAACACTGCAGGTATTCTTCTTTTGCCTCAAATCCTTTCAAAAGACCTACAGTCTAAAATCTCAACGTCCTGCTTTATTTAGTCATCAAACTGCAGTTCAGTAGTCACTGAAATGTGGTGATTACAATCTATTTATTGTGTAAGGATTTACAGTGAACTATATCATAGTGAATTGTGCCAGATTAATTGTGCACTGAGCTCCGCAAATGCACAACTGAAATTCAGCCCTTGCCCAGCTAAGAGAGGTGCTCTCTGTATCATTTATTATGTTCTCTAGCCATGGGAGCAGAAGAGAAGGCAATCACTAGCCAGTAAAGCCAGCAGCAGTTTTGAGTCTTTGCTGTAGAGCAGCAGTTGTGCCCTTGCAGTGTGTGATGGGCTGAAGATCCTTGCTGCTCATCTTTCTTCCTCAGATTGTCATAGAACTGTGAGAAATGTTTGTACTGGAGAGTCCAAGTTAAGCAAAGGTCCAGTCTGGTCAGGGTTTGGATGGAAGCAGGACCATGTAAGCAGTCATTTCATTCACGTCAGTAGGACCAGGTCTTAAAACCTCCCTCCAGACATCCCCATTCCCTACATCTTCATCCACCACCAGCACCAGCTGTGCTCAGCCAGCCACCAGCCCACCCACTGTCTGACCAGGCTCAAGCCCAGAAGTCTCTGACCCGCACAAATATCTGCCCTGCTTCCAAAACTGATGGGTATTATCCTGGTAGCCCAAGATAGCAATACTCCATGGGAAAATCATATGGGAGGAGGGACATTCTCTTGGGAATGTGACTTTTCCTGGTGCTGACAGTTGTCTTCTTTCTGGATGAAATAAAAAGTGAAGGTTCTTCCTGCTAATAGTCATTAAATAACTTTTCTCTTTTTTTTCTAGTAACATTTCAGTAGTTTGATCAAGTTCCAGCTTGGTTTAATTACATACTTTCTATCTGAATTCCTGCCTAAGCTTCATTTAGAGAAATTATTCATTTCCCATCTTCAACATTATTATTATTATTGTGCTTATTTGCACGATGTGCTTAGCATTCATTGTATGCATCTTCAGTGCTCTGATGGGCTCATCAGAGCGGTGCCTGTGGGATGGAACAGAAGAGCACTCCTTACCCACCACCAGGAAAAATCAGCCCTCCTCCCCATCACATACAGGCAATTTTGCACTGCTGCAGATTAGGGAACATTCACAGTCACATCTGAGGCATCAGAAAATATTACCAATTCCTCCTCAGGACATGCCTCAATGCTGAACAGTAACGTTATTTAATGTTATTTAATCTTTATCTGACTGCAAATAACGAGTCAGAGGGGAAAATGTTCATTTCAGACTATTGGCATTTTGCAGGACACACCTTTCCAACAGTAAAGAAAAAAAGGAAAAATTGGAGGGGACTGGCAGAAGCACATGCCCTGGGGACACTTTTTGTGTTTTCTTGCAAAGATAAAATAAGTGAGCAGTCTTCATTTCACATGACCATCTTCTGTGAACCTCATGCAGCATGTGGTTTCCTGTCATACGGCAATGGATGCCTACAGAGAATTACAGTTTATGAAACTTAATCGTGTTGAAAGTGATGTTTTCCTTGCCCCAGTGATTTGTTTTCTACCCAGCTTTTTTCAGCTGCTTCTAGACTTCACTTCAGCTCTCAATCTCTCTCCTGTAGCCCTCTGCGTTTTACCATACATGATCAGAGAAGAGCACTTTTTCCTTCTTCCCATCTCACCCAGGGACTTAGTTTGAAAACCCCTGGAGACTGGCAGAGACCATTTCGCCATTTGGCTGGCTCACTGTAGAAGGGTAGAAGCAGGACAGTCAGAACAGAGGACTGCATAACCCCACACGTGCATGGACACAGTTGTGATCATTCCCAGCACAAGAGGTTGGGCAAGAATTATTTAAAATTAAAATGGATGCTCTAACACTAACTGCATTATATACTTTTTGTTGGGTAATAATATCTCCAGGACAAGAGAGAGCCTTGCATAAATGTCAGAAATGGAGCAAACACCCAGCCAGACTATCTTAACACGTGAACTGCACTCCAGCTCTTGGGGTTTGTTTGCCTGTTGATGTGGATTAGGATCTGATTCCAAACACAGGGCATCAAAATCAAAGCAGGAGCAGCATCTGGACAGGGAACCCTGTATGAGACAGCTCCATCCGTATCTAATCATGGATAGACACAGAGATGGAGCAGAAAATGACATATCACTACCCAGTTGGAAATCAGTCTCTCTCCCAATGCTGAGATAAAACACAAAACCGTTTCAGCGGCTCAACTTCAGTCTGAAGGGCAAATAAATTTCAGTGAGGTGACACCGGATCCTCTGTTTCTCACGCACTCCTTCCCATGCTACAGGTTACTGCAATCTCTCTTGAGAAAGCAGAAAGCCCCTTAGAGGTAGGAACTTTCAGTGTTTGTAATATCAAGCCACGTTACCAGCACTTTTCCAGTCTTGCCTTGGGTTAGACACACGTTTATTCTACAGAGAACTGGAAGTGGTTTAAGACATTAGCATTCCTCAGATGCATGTCACCCCCAACCTCCTCACTCCTCTCAGTAGGAACCTCACTCCCACTGCCAGGAGGGCAGAAGATGCAAGCATTCCTTATCCACTGTCATTCAGAGCCCATTATCTGAGTTTAAACCGCTGGGAAAGGTGCTCTGACACTGTGCTGCAGCACCCTTCCCATCACACCAGCATAGCTGGGGAGGCAGAATTCTCCAGCACCATGGGTTAGCTGAACAACTAGGACAGGAACATCTTAAACTACTACCTTACCTAGACCCAGAAAAGAAAGCCTGTCCACATCCTTAAACATCTTGCACATCTTCTAAACTCACTCAAGATTTATCTTCTACTCAACACGTGTGAACATGTATATGCTCCACCCTGGCATTCAAAGCTTCTCATAGCATGCAGGTGTGAATGTCCCCAGTGACACAATTCTGAGTCGTCACAGCCAGTACAGTGACAGTGATACCTGATGGCTTTGTGAAAATTACAGAGGCTGTAATCAGGTAACTACCCTAGAGTCTAAGATTTACCTTTTTTTAGGCACATTTCAAGCTTTCATGACAATGTGGCAAACTTACAAGCAGACAATGAACATTCAAATACCAGACAGCAAATAAAAAGTATCCCAAATGTATTACTTTAGGTTGTTGGTGGTGGCGGCTGCTAATTTTAAAGGCAATCTCATTTTGGAGGAGGGGCTTGGCACACGATTTCTGCACATTTGGGTTGGCAGCATTGTTTCCAATAAGCAAAGATTCTGCCGTACTAAATATGTGTACGTTCAGGGACCAGCCCATTAAGGGCGTGTTTATGCAACATATTTCTGGTAGTCACAAGCTCCTGCTGGCCCACAACAGTCCAGGCAGACATACCCTGTGATTCCCTCAGGAAAGAGATCTTTGCTTCGCTCTCTTTACGTGCTACTGCAGAGACTGTCCCAGCTCTCAGTACAGCTTGAGAACTGACTTGTCTGTGGTTTGTTCTGAACGTGCTTGGTATTAAAGTGTCACTCTTCCCCCAAGCCATTTCCTACTAGAGTCATTCCCTTTCCTGTCTCACATAACTTCAGGGTTGTAGGAAGCTGAGTCAGTGACATTTTAAAACAAAGATTACACCTTGTTTTTCCAGTAGATTCTTTCATCTGTAAATATGTTGTTAAGACTGAAGAATCTACCTCTTTTCTTAACTATCAGTGCAGTTACCTTTAATTTGCCAGAGCCATGATGCTGCCCATATCCTGCTTAATTTTCTAGTTCTGTAGACAAGGTCCTATCTAGTTTGGAGCTCATTACGGTTCTGGTTGTATTTGGCATCCTATGTACAAGCAGTGAACTCTTCCTGCACTGACAGCAGTTCCTTCCCCTTTCTGCAGCCTCATCTTTACCATCATGGAGGTTTCCCATGTGGAAATTATGCATAATCTGACATAACTATGTTAGTAGGACATCACAGCCCAGACATAACGTCACTCAGTGCTCTTGTGTAGAAATTCCAGCATGGCCTGGGGATGTTTAGACTATGTACCTTTTTTTTTTTTTTTTAATATGTTACATTTGTGCTTTATTTAATTCAAAGGCTTAGTCAATCCTATTAATATTGGCTTTATTTTTATTAAGCATTGCTTTTTTTTTCTCTTTTTTTAAAGCCCAGAGCCTACATTTGTGTCCTACTGTCCTGGTTTCAGCTGGGATAGTGTTAATTTTCTACCTAGCAGCTGGTACAGTGCTGTGTTTTGGATTTAGGATGAGAATAATGCTGTTAACACACTGATGTTTTGGTTGTTGCTAGGTAGTATTTACACCAAGTCAAGAACTTGGCTTCTCAGGTTCTCATACTGCCCATCAGTGAGAAGGTTGGGGATGCCCAAGAAGGTGGGAGGGGACACAGCCAGGACAGCTGACCCAGACTGGCCAAGGGAAATTCCATACCATACAATGTCATGCTCAATTCACAATTTGGGGAAAGCCTGCCAGGGGCTGGGACCGTGTCTTGGGAACTAGCTGGGCATGGGTGGTCTGCAGGTGGTGAGCAATTATGCTTGCTGTGCATCATTTGTTTTGTATCATCATTATCATTATCATCATCATCTTCCTCCTCTGTCCTATTACATTGTCTGTCTCAATTCGCAATTTTTAACTTTTTTTTTTCCGATACTCTCCCACATCCCACTGCAGGGGGAAGTGAGCAAATGACTGTGTGGTTGCTTGAACCTGCTGGGTTAAACCATGACACCTATGAAAAAGGCAGTTGTGCTCTGCTAAGGCTGTGGTAACATGTTAGTCAAAACTAAGGAGATTCCAGTTGGGGATGAAAAAAGGAGTACGAGTGAGAGAAGGAGTTAAGAGGGTCTTAGATTTTTAGATGAGATGTTGCTTAATAATTACCCAGATGATTGGGAGTGAGAGCTAAGAAAATCTTAGTAGATGAGATATTGTTTAATGATTATCTAGGTTGTGGTATACCTCAAAGAATTGAATTAGTAGATGTTGCTTAATGATTTGCTAACTAACTGGAGCAGAAAGTGTTGCAACTCCTCACAATGGACAGTTCCTGATGGAAGTCAGAAACCTGTCCTAAGAACCAGCTGAAACGGACCCTGCAGTTTGAACAGAAGCCAGCGAGCAACTGGACCTGTGTAAAGACAAGAGGTCACTAGTGGTGATGAAGAGGAGCCACCAGCCTTCATCCCCACAACCCCTGACGACCACCGCAAGGAGGCACTGCGTAAGCGCAGTTGGGAGGAGTCTATGGAAATGACTCTTGAAACTAATTTCAATATGAAGCGGGAATAGGTTATGCATATGTATAGGTGTATTATGCATATGCAACACTTAACTGTATAAGTTTGGAGCAAGTTGCCACGTTGGGGCATGCATAGTTTTGGTGGGATTATCCCCCATGCCACCCAGCACTGAATAAACATACCTACTTCACAATCTTACAGATTGTGGAGTCTGTTTTCCGCACGTCACTAGTAAGTAGCATGGTCACCACCAAAATTTCCATTAAAACAAAGAAAATATATGACTGAAATAAAGATCTCACAAAGAACACCCAGATTTACTCAGGGAGGGGAGGACCAGGGAGAGGAAAAAGATAAATTAAAGAAGACACTGCAAATAATTCATAGAATCATAGAATCACAGAATGATTTGGGTTGGAAGGGACTGCAAAGATCATCTAGTTCCAACCCCCCTGCCATGGGCAGGGACACCCTACACTAGACCAGGCTGCCCAAAGCCCCATCCAACCTGGCCTTGAACACTTGCAGGGATGGGGCCTCCACAGCTGCTCTGGGCAACCTGTTCCAGTGACTCACCACCCTCACAGTAAAGAATTTCTTCCTAAAGTCCAGTCTAAACTCCCTTCTTTTAGTTTATACCCATTACCCCTTGTCCTGTCACTACATTCTCTAAGAAACCGTCCTTCGCCAGCTTTCCTGTAGGTCCCCTTTAGGTATTGAAAGGTCGCAATTAGGTCTCCCCAGAGCTTTCTCTTCTCTAGGCTGAACAAGCCTAACTCCCTCAGCCTGTCCTCGTAGGAGAGGTGCTCCATCCCTCTGATCAACTTTGTGGCCCTCCTTTGGACTTGCTTCAGCAACTCCATGTCTTTCCTGTACTGGGGACCCCAGAGCTGGATGCAGTACTCCAGGTGGGGTCTCACAAGAGCAGAGTAGAGGGGTAGAATCACCTCCCTTGACCTGCTGGCCACACTGGTTTTGATGCAGCCCAGGACATGGGTGGCTTTCTGGGCTGCCAGTGCACACTGCCGGCTCATGCTGAGCTTTTCATCAACCAGCACCCCCAAGTCCTTCTCCTTAGGGCTGCTCTCAATCCATTCTCTGCCCAGTCTGTAGCTGTGCTTGGGATTGCACCGACCATAATGCTTACAGTTTAAAAAGTGACCGCCAACTACCCTAACCATAACCACAGAAACAGAAAGAAACTCGTCTTTTATGGGAAGCTGAAACTCAGTTTCTGGACGGCTCCAAAAAGTGATGGGAGATTTTCTCATCAGTTCTGGGGTGGAAGCCCAGATCAAAAGTGGGCAAAAGGTATCTTCTGAACACTGGAGAGGGAAATGACATTGTGTTCTTCAGATGGGACCAGGTATTTTCCAAAGCAGAGAACAGATGAGGGACCCAGAAAAAAAAGAATAGCAGGAGAAACAGGTGTTTACAAAGTAAAAATGGGATTTGTGTGATACATGTGATTGCTAAA
This sequence comes from Psophia crepitans, assembly GCA_013399095.1. NCBI lineage: Eukaryota > Metazoa > Chordata > Aves > Gruiformes > Psophiidae > Psophia > Psophia crepitans. The sequence continues at coordinate 218,923 of VWZZ01000079.1, forward strand.
AGTCTGAGTGCAGAGGAGATAGAATGCCTGTGGAGGGGAAGAAAGTACAGGGAATAAAAGTGTGGTTGAGTCAAATCCTGCAGAGGGACGGACAGGGCTTGGTGGTCAGTAAAGGAGGTGAACTGGCATTTCTAGAAAAGAAAAGAGAAGACAATTACAAGACTCTGAGCTGAAACACAGCTGCTTTTTACAAATACAATAGCTAACAGGTAAGACAAGCCAGATAAAATGCTTCTGCGGTGAGGTCACTATCAGTTTGCATAACTTGTTGCAAACACTACCTGCCTTTCTTCAGTATAAAAGCAGCAGAGAGATTGAAAGTCAATAGTGCAACCAGGTGAGAAAGGCAAAACAAGTTTGGCTGGTAAATTCTGCAGAGATACCTGCAAAGATCAGCTGATGAGCTGGATTCGAGCTTCAGTGAATAGCAATCCTAAAACAAAAGGACATAAGGGAGAGCAACCGGGAGCTGCAGCAGCAAGCAAAAAAGGAATAAAAAGCTACCAGGATTCCCTCTAGAGCTCACTAGAAAGCTCATCCACTTTATTAAACCACAAGATGTTGTGAAACCAAAGCAGCCTTGGCTCTACTTGCTGTTTCACACACCCCCCCCCCCTTTTTTTTTAACACTCTTTGCTCTCTTCCAAACAAACCAGCCAAAGAAAAAGTGCTTCATTTCTAAAGAGCCCTTAATCAGTACCACCGTTATGCTGTTCCCAAAATGTGGTGATTCAGAAGCCACAACGCCACTGGGACCTGTTGAGTAAGAAGAGCTAACATACATAGGGAAGGAGCATACAGCCAGACATCAGTGTAGGATCGGAGAATGACACAGGATGCTACTCTGCAGCAGATCTCAGGACAATGAGACACGCAGGGCTACAGCGTGTACCCTCAGAGAATCAGGGTGGGATACATCTGTCGACCACTATTTTAGCCTGTACAAATGCAAATGTTAGCCGGGGCCTCAGAAGTGTTACCCTAACATACATCCTGGTCTTTGAAAACTCCACCTCTTCTCTGAATGCAAGTGGGCCACTTCTCATTTCCCCAGCAAGCCTCAGCTTCTCAAAAGCTTTGTTTTTCAGGTGTCTTGATAAACACACACCATCTGTCCTCCACTGCTGCTCCTTCCATTCCAAAATAAATGTGTGTAGTAGCAGGATTTCATTTGGGGAAGAACAGAAAAAGTAATTTCAAACAAAACACATCTTTAAAACACTTCTCAGATCTGATTGCCAGGCCTCTGGCAACCAGCACAGTTGTCTAGAGCTCTGATACTAGGCCATAAATTACCTAGCAAAGAGCACCACAGGCTGAAAGAGTCAAAGAAAAATAGTAATGAAAAAACGAATGCGAAAATAAAAGCAGTTGTCTTCCCCCATGACTGAAATGCCAGAGTAGCAAAGTTACAATAATTACAGTGGGATTTTCTAAGGGGACAGATGTGTAATTGTGTTACAGATCCAAATATTTCTGAGTCATCAGTTCTGTTCCAGCTCAAATCAGTATTCTATAACATAGAACTTCTGAGCGGTATTGGAAATCTCAGACCAGTTCTCACGAAAATAGCATCCTCATTGGAAATGTACCACCTCATATTGCAAGGATGAGAGGAAAAACAGCAGCTGTCCAAATGAAAACTTGCATTTTCTTATCACTAATTTTGATATTTTTAAAGGATTTTTTAAAACAAATGCTTTTAAAAAGCATCTGTAGAAACAGCAAGACTGGCGTAATTGTCTTTATGTACCAAATGCAGTTGCCAAGACAGGGACTATAATCGCACCAACTTGTTTCAGTCTGTCCAGGAGAGAGTATATTCAGAAACGAGGACAAAGTTCACTTTCATTTGGCTGCTGAGATTAGATCTGTTGAGAAATGTTACCTCCAGTGCAAATTAATATCTAATCATATTAATTTTCAAGATAGATCAAAACATAACTAAATGAAGTTATATTTTTTAAAAAATTCAGAAATAGGGTTCTACAGGAACATTCTATCTCAACCTTTTTAAAATGAGACCTTCAGATTTCAGTGGTTTTCATGTACATTAAAAACAACTAAAACTAATAAAAACAATTATCATTTCAACCCAAAGTCTTAAACATCCTCATTTTAAAACATTGATAAAGTGGAGAGGGAAAAAAAAAGAAAGAAAGAAAAAAAGACTGACCTTTTTATAAAGCTTCAGAAAAATATAAGCCTATTGGAATCCACCCTTTTCCATTAACTCATTTAGGTATGAGAAACTGGTACCTTCCAGTGACAAACTTTATGGCCAAAGCAAAAAAACAACCAAAAAAAAAAAAATCCAAAACAAAAACCCCACTAAACTCTCCACACAGAATTATCATTTGGAATCAACATTTTGGATCGCCCACTGGAAACGAAGCTGGAAGTGGAAGACCTTATTTTATAGAAAATCCAAAGCAACCATTACTAAGAGAAAGTGGCTTTTCAAATTCCATGAATTCAGAAAGAAAGATTTTGTAGTCTCTACTCCCACCACAGCTTTCAGTCATAAAAGAGACCTTCTCAGTATTCACAAAGTATATAGAACTAATGGACAGATCTGTTGTTTTCATTCCTTTGATCTCTCTGTTTCTCAGTGTTAATTTTTAATTTAGTAATTCATGACAACCTCAAAGTTTGTGTGACCCAGTGTTGCAGATTAACCCCAGCTGGTAACTAAGCACCACACATCCCGTCAATGGGATGGGAAGCAGAACCCCAACCTCGTGGGTTGAGATAAAGACAATTTAATAGGACAACAAAGGATAATTATAATAATTTATTACATATATATATATATGAGGAACAAACAATGCATAAATGCAATTGCCCACCACTTGCAGAAAAAAAACCTGATGTCCAGTCTGTTTCCAAGCAGCGATTGCACCTCCCGGCTAGCTCCCCCCAGTTGCTACAGAGAGGATGACATTATATGTTAGGGAATATCCCCTGTGGCCAGCCTTGGGTCAGCAGTCCAGGCTGTGCTCTCCCAGCTCCTTGTGCACCTGGCAGGACATGGGAAGCTGAAAAGTCCTTGACACTTAGTGTAGGCACTACAACCACCTAGCAACAACTAAAAACATCAGTGCATTATCAACAATATTCTCACGCTAAACCCAAAACACAGCACTATACCGGATACTAGAAAGAAATTTAACTCTACCCCAGCTGAATTCAGGACGCCCAGTCAAGAAAGTTACTAAAAATATAAAACTGAAAGTAGCCTTGCTTGCAGTAAATGTAGATATGTGTTTAAGGATTTTATTTACATAAAAGTTGAGANTATTTATTTATTATAAGATGAGGGGGGGGGGGGGGGGGGGGGGGGGGAGGGGGCGGGGAGGAAACGTCATTTGTTAACTGCGGGGTTTGCACAGGTCTTGGTTTTGCTTTGAAGAATCTGACCATTTCTCCGAGTTTTTTGAGGGCGGCAATACCAAATAAGAACAAGAGATGGCAGCATTGGTAAAGCATCTCACCACTCAACCTCGCACTCTTTCTGCATTGGACCAGGCTTGCCCAATAATTCATTGTCTCGTTGCTAAAACCCGAACCTCAAAAAAATGTTCTGATAGAGCATGCCCTGAATTGCTGTCGGTTTGTAGATCTTTAAAAATATGGACTGGCAAAAAACAAGTATTAGAAAAGCGGGAGTAACTACTCTTCTTACTGGAACACAGGCCAGCTCTCCAAGAGTGGAACTGCCAAGGCACATTACTGTTACATGTATAATTAAGATTAGCAATTCTTTGACATAAAATAGGCCCCCAGTATTCCAATCAGAACTATATCTAATTGCAGCATTGCTGTAAAAGCATGTAATTCTGCACCAGCACAATTTGGGGGCTTTTTTGATCATGGGGCAGTCTGCACAACACCAGGCCTGCTGGTGACAGGTAGGGTACACCTGTCTCAAAGAATCATAGAATCATAAAGGTTGGAAGAGACCTCAAGGATCATCTAGTCCAACCGTACCACCATCACCTATTACCCACTAAACCATGTCCCTAAGTACCACATCCAACCTTTCCTTAAACACACCCACGGACTGTGACTCCAATGCCCGACCATCCTTTCCGAGAAGAAATTCCTACTCATCTCCAATCTAAACCTCCACTGGTGCAACTTGCAGCTGTTCCCTCATGTCCTCTCACTAGTTATCTGCGAGAAGAGGCCAACCCCCAGCTCCTCACAACTTTCTTTCAGGTAGTTGTAGAAGGCAATAAGGTCTCCCCTCAGCCTCCTCTTCTCCAGACTAAACAGTCCCAGTTCCCTCAGTCGCTCCTCAGAAGACTTGTGCTCCAGACCCTTCACCAGTTTCGTTGCCCTTCTCTGGACACGCTCCAGGGCCTCGATGTCTTTC
>VWZZ01000080.1:0-32118 GCA_013399095.1 Psophia crepitans
CCAGCTTCTCTAGGAGAATGCTCATGAGCTCTTTAGCTTCCTGGAGCTGCTGGTCTCCTGCTGTAAAACACTAAAACCTAGATCTTTTGCCTGCACAGGCTCTAACGGGTCTGAGAATGTTTTGTGTAACGGTGTGATAAACAACCTAATAAAAAAAAACAAAAAAGATGAGTAAAAGTTTGTTTCTTCCCTGGAAAGAAAGATCAGCAGAGTACATCAACAGGCAGAGAGGAAAAAGAAGTGTCCTGTCTGCAGCTGAAGAGTCTTTAAGGGAAGATTCACTGGCATTTCTTATAAAACATGAAATATTAACATTAGCGTTAAAAAGGAATTCTTCCCGCAGGGTAAGGTTCTTTGTTTAACAGACTTCTCTTTCCTTCAAAGCAGTGTTTGCTCTGCATTACTTTGTGAGTAACTTTCATTACCAACAAAATATCCAAGCAATTTTTTGTTCTTGTTTAAAAAAAAATAATCCCCTTGAGCTTGAAGTTTCCACTGCCACGGTCCTTCCCTTCCCCTTAAACCCAGGCAGACACACACTCCTTGGGCACGTACTCTGCAGAGGGTCAGGTTGCATCCTCATTAGCAGTTTGTTTTATTGCTGTTTGCTTTGGGACGCGGCGGGGAATGTTTCCCACACAAGCCTGGCGCTACTGCCTTTCTTCTGCCCATGGCGGCTCCGGGAGCCAGCGCGGCCTTTCGCCTCCACCTGTGTGCACAGAGGAACCGGGGAACGGTCCCTTCTCTTTACGGGAGTCGGGGAGTCCTCTGCCACCTGCCCAGGCCCATCTGATCACGCAGCAGCCCTGCTGTTCCCTGCGGGTGGACACCCAGGAACGTCCTCTTGCAGTACGTGGCTCTTCCTGCTGGCGCTTAGCAAAGTGCTAAGCAGCACATTTTCCATCGTGGTTTTTGTGTGTGTCTGTGTGCACGCCTGCATGGGCTTTTAAATTCAGTCACTCCTTACCAGGCTTGCTTTGCTTTGACGTAGCATTGCTCGTGAACAAAAACCGAGTCCTGAGCCTTTCCGATCTCCAGAGGGCTCCTTAATGTATTGCAGAGTATCGTTACTTGCTTATATTTCTCATGATATTTGTGAGAACTGTAGCTACTGAGATACTGCGAGTACAAAAGCCTCAGCAGCTAGAGGCACGCTGACTTGCAATTCTCAACTTTCATTTTTGAATAACTATTTCTAATGTAGCTTCATATTTCTATATATATAACCTCATGGTTACAGAAAAAAAAAGCCAGGAAATGTAAACTATGGCAAACCTATGGTTTGTGAGCTGTTAAATACAGGTCCTGTGCCAAGGCGATGCCACATACGCAGTAGAAAAGCTTTGATGTTGGGGCGAGAGATGACCTGAATCCCCAGCCCTGGGCAGAAGAAAGCCAGCAGAGGCTGCCGAAGCTGATGGTGCTGGCTGACCTAGGATCCGGCTGTATGCCTGGTTCAGCCCCATCTAGCAGCAGACGGCTGGAACGCCTGCAGAGCTGTTGTCTTTTGCCTGGAAACTGCTCCCAGAACTTCCTCCTCCTCAAATCCATGGGCCACGTGCAGGTTTCGTTAAGGTCACATAAGGGTATCAGGAAGGTTGGACACCTTTGCTCTAAAGGCTTAGTGAGGAAGATGGATGAAAATCTCCAAAATGCAGTATGTTTTGCAATCTCATGTGTGGAATCCTTATGCTTGGCAGCATGAAAGCTTGTCTTCTTCATGTGGGCCATCCTTGGATTGCCACAGAGACGTTAGTGCCTTTCTGGGAATCAGATGCAGGTTCTTTCTGTAATGAAGTGGCTGTTATGAAGTTTGGCTTCTAAAGTTTACCCCTTAGGCTGCTGCGGAAAAGCAAGCCTGAAGCTGCCAATATCTAGCTTTTAATTATTATTCAGTTCTGGGGCATAACCACCCTCGTTACATTCATGAAAGTCAGGAATCGTGCTTATGCAATTCGTCTGGCATTGTAAATAGAGCCCTAGAGAAATTTGTTTTTATTTTAATAGTAACTTTTCTGAGACAACTTTTTTTAAAAAAAAATAATTTGCATTTTGATTACAAAATATAAAAGTAGAAGTCTGCACTCCAGTACGTAACATTATGTTCCAACAATTTTATTCACTGTCAGTTGGTTCAGAGCTGCTTTAATCACATGAATAGCCTCAGTCTGAAGAACTCAGGGTAATTATTCGTGTACAGGTTTGCAGAATTTGGTTCATAAGGGCTGACAGCATCAGCTAGATGGGAATGGTGTGTGTATTGCTGATGTGCACCACTCCAGGTTAGAGGAATATTTCAGTTTGTTTCCCTTAGATGTTTTCATTACCTCCTCCTTGTTTTCAGAAAAAAAATGTATGTCTCTTAATGAGAAAGGACCATCTTGGTCTCTACTTTTCAAAGTCAAGCACTGTTTCATGGCTCACCTGGTTCTAGTAGAGCAGTGTGATTTCCCAGAAAAGCTGAAATTTATCCACCTGCCTTGTGAAATGAAGGGCTGATACAAAGCTCTTTTTTTCAGTGCATAGCATCATTATCCTTATCAAATCCTTGAACTAAATATGGTAAGAAAAAAAATAATTGAAATATATTTCATTATAAATATAGATGTGGATATCATGACGTGTAAAATTGATCTCTAAAAATAGTGGAGGAAAAAAGCTCTTCAACATAAATATGTAACTAATATGTCTATTAGAGAGTTCATAAGATATTCATAATATAATATGACAAGTTGCAATATGGCATAATGTAGAGAGAGGGAGGTGAGAACATGGGAAGTAAATTCTGATTTCTAGTTTTTCAGTTGAGGGAAGAACAAACACATAGTCTGTGAAAAAATAAGAAACAATATGCATGCAAAATTTAGATACTTTTAAATTATTTTAATTACTATCCAACAAATGTTGCCTCCAGCTAAGAGTGAAAATGATTAGAGGGAAGACTGATTTTTCAATAAACTCCTTTCTAATGAGGGGAAAAAGAAAATTATAACACTTTGTTTGTATTACAGTGCCCTGTACAGCGACAATCTGGGTCTCGTTATGCTAGAAACTGTACAAATACAGGTAGAAAAATGGTGTCTTTCCCAAAAGAGCTGCAAACTAATTCATCAAAAGGAACAAACAAGGCTAACGTACAGTAATAAGGAACAGCTGAAGGAGAATAAAAGAATAAGAAGAATCTGCTTTTATTTGCCCCATATGTATGCAATAGAACTGGAAGGAGAAAAGTATTTTGATTTCTGAGGGAACCTTGATGTTCCAATAGTTTGAAATTTTAAAAAGGACTGGAGCCTTAGTCGCTGGATACTTGAATGTTGGCCATGGCTCTAGCCATGACCCTGGTATCTCTGAGCTGTGCAATCACCACCACACTGTGCTGTGCCTTGCAGCCTGCCCTGGACTGCAGGCACCATAAGCCCGAGGGTCCTTAATCTTCAGGCAGTTTGCCTAGCAAGATTTGTTGAAGCTGTGGGAGCTGGAAGCCCTGGTCCTCAGGAGACTACCAGCTGGGCTGCTCAGAAGCTGGGGCTGGCATAGCTCCAGTGGAAGCTTGCCTGTTTTCCAAAGGAATTTAATTGAATACTTGTCTGTATGAAATGTTTCTGTTCGGTAAATTGAGACATTCCAAAGAAAAAAAATAGGCGGAAGGGTTTTTTTTCCACCAGATGTAGGGAGCAGATACCTGGCTTCTATTTTAAATACATGTATATGTGATTTATGAGATAAAAAAGGTAAGGAGATACAACTGGCCATTTTCCTGTCTCCTTTAGGCATACTATACTATTTTCATATTTATTTGTATTGCAGCAGTGCTTAGGAATCCAGAACTTTATTGTGGTCATCAGTATCAAAATACAGAACGAAACAACCTAAATGCTTTTGTGAGATTCTTGTGGTTAGAAGTGAAGGAGAGCTCTGAGGAAGGACAGGCTAAGCTCACCACAACTTAGTGCAAGGAGGTGTAACTGTTCATTAAAGAGCGTATGTGATTGAAGGACAGCATGGAGTGTTACGGCAGTGCGGGACATGGGCTGGAGAAGTGGGGCAGCAGGAATTCAGTATAGGAGAGTTGAGGTCAGGAAGCAATATAGGGGTTGGACTGATTGAGTTGAGGTGATTTAGCAAGTAACCTGCAAGCAGTTGAGCTGATCTGTTGTTGCGAGCTCACTGGAAAGTTAGAGTTTGGGTCTTAAGAGATTGGGTCTCCATAAGAATCAAGGTTCTGCAAAATAAAATCCTAGACATCTTACATTGGACTCTCAAAACTGTTGACATTGACGTTTCCTAACTTTTGAGTGCTTGACTTTGAAAACTTAACAATGTTGTGTTTGGTTTTTTTTTTTAAATAAATGTTTTGCATATTTAGACATTTTCAATTCTTTGGTTATACTTCAGAAAGAAAAAGAAAATAGCACAAAGCTCAACCCTTCTCCCCTTTCCTATTTATGAACCACCTTGATGGATTTGTTATTTTGCACTGTGTTCTTGGAGGCTGCAGAGAAAGTTTCCAGAGCATTTCAATTGGAGATTTGGGCATTAGTATGCTCACAGTAAAACCGAGCCCAGGGATATCAATCCCCAATCTCTGTCGATCTCCTAGAGCAGCCTATTTTCACTTTACTTTTGCAGTGCTCCCTCTCTTAATGTCTCCTCCTTGCCTGCAGCCACTTCATTAGAAAGCCTCCAGAATGGAAGAGGCGGATGTATTAAATGTTGGTAGGCATCAAGACCAAAGGAAAGACACTGTGTGGCTACCTGCTTGTGCGTAAGGATGTTGCACCTCAGCTGAACAAGGCTGATGCGGCATGGGGCGTTAGGTGTGCAAGGGGTATCACTGCTTTTAAACTTATAACGAGCCATTCGCTGCATTGCTCTTTTGCTGAGCCTAGATCTGAGATTCTCATAACTAAGCAGGCTGTATGAAGAAAATGCCCTCCTTCATCAAGATCTGGAATTATATATTGTGTTAACCATAGTGCTCTACAATAACTACTACAGTTTTCTACTTGGTATTTTAAAGATATACAATCCGTGCATGCTAATATATCTGCATGAGAGATTGCCATGACTTAGAGCCAATCTTTGGCAGAAACAATAGAACAGACTCACAAACAGGTGGTTCTCATCACTGGATGCATAATGCTGTATGTATGCATTTTATCCTTTTGCCTAACGCCCTGATCCTGTAGAGAATGCAGTTCTTTCTGGGCATAGACGTGGATGCATTTGCTGGAGAAAGTAGCCAAGCGCTTCCTTCCCTGAGGCATCCTGCTTGGTACCTGTATAAATATCACTAGGCAGTCAGGTAAACCAATAGCACGTCGTCGGTCATGGCCAAGGACAGCATTGCTATTTTGTGTACGGAAGCAAGGAAAATATATGTAGAGTGAACGTGGACGTTCTGTTCTTCATTCATGTGTGACCAAATTCTAATCTTTTTCAGTCTGCCATAAATCCAAAATAACCAACTGAAGTCAGTGCAGTTCCTGGGGATTTGTGCTACTGTAAAAAAGAACAGAATAGAGAAATTTTTCTCCCTCTCTCTCGTAATAGTGAGAAGAAAAGCTGGAATGCCAGCCTGGCTTTACTTCTTTGCTTTGCTCATGTTGTCATAAAATGGACATCATTTAAACCTTCTTTATTTTTTTATATTTGGAATATAACAGAAGAGCCTTGATGGTTTCTTATTTTACAGGAATATAAACATTACAAGTCATTTTTCTTTTACACATGAGTTAGGAAGCATAATTTACTTGAAAGGACCCTATTATATACTCAGTGCTGTATTTGTTTATCTAATTGAATAGAAGAGCATTTACTGCAGTTTCAAAGTTAAGCCAATAAACATTTGTCTTTGTATTGCGGCAGTGATGTTTGACAATTGGATTGGGCAACACCCATTTTAACTTACGTTTATTTTATAGTATTGATGAAGCAAAACTCTGAGTACATTTTCACTTGCTTGCGCTGTTGCCACAAGTTGGATATTTGGCAAAAGATGCCAAAAGCCTTTCTTACAAGTTGACTGTGTTACTTACATCATCCTTGTTTCCAACAGCACCAGCTCGCCTCACAACTTTACATTTTGCTTCGCATATCCCGGGATACATTCTGGGTGCAACAAGGCATAGAGAAATGAGCGGTAGGATTTCAGACGGACCTATGTGTATACTTTCTGTTAAAGTCAAGAGGAAAGCAGCAGGAAACAAACTGAACACTTTTTCTCTCTTGTGCCGTGCTCACACTAAAACATCTGTCCATCTACTCTGCCTACTTCAAATTCAGGAACGCCATGCTTGTAGGAGTGCTTAAAAAGCCTTTATTTTTACTGTCAGTTAGATAATGCTGTTGGCATTCTTAGACGTAAAAATATTTGATTGCTGTATTTTATTTTTTCTACTCTATAAATGGCATTCTGGACTGTGCTGCCTGTATCAGATAGCTCCTGGAACATCCCTCCTAATCAGTTCCTTTTGGGAGCAGGATCATCGCGCTCGTCCTGAGGCTGCGCCAGTGCCTGCAGTGCATGGGGACTACAGATGAGATCTTTGTTACAGAAGCATGAGATCAATTCTCCATTCCAGGCCATGTAGTAAGTGCATTCCTGACTGAATGTTACATCGTTTTATTTTCCTGGGACAGCATTGCACTTTGTCTCCTCGCTGAAAGAGCTACGTTCATTAGCTACAGGAAGTCCTGCTAAACATCCATAACGTTACATTAACAGCTGCTGGTGGATCTTTGAATGCCCAATGATCAGGGGAGAGTTTGCAAGAGATTTGGTGCTTCTTTGCTGTGATTGTTTTCTTCAGCATGCTTCAGAATCTAAACTTCTGTTTAAAAAAGGGCAGTTAATCCTTAAAGTTGCGAAGAAAACTTTTAAAACATGCACCAGATGGAAGTCAATGCAGTAGTGTCTGCAAGCAGATACGCTGAGAAGCAGTCTGAAGGCTGATGCTATTTGGATTAAAGAAAAAGAGCTGTGAAGTAGTCATGCAACTTAGATATCATCAATCCAGTACAGGGAATCTGCAAATCTGCAGTGAGCCCTGTCTCGTTTTACATCGTTGATAGGTTTGTTTTTGCCGATGGCTCAAGAGAAACCAATTTTCTCTCTTGTTGATTTGTGCTCCCTCTGGTTTGCATAGACAACTCCTGTTACTTCCTTTGGCAGTGCACACAGATAGCTGACTCAGTAACAGAGCGAACCGGAAAAAAAAAGATTTCCAATCTATAGAAAATAAATTTGTAATTCTCTGCTTATTTTCTGCACTTCCCAAGCAGGGACAACAGACTGCTAAACAAAAAAAACCACAAAACCAAACAACCCAAACCTGTTTTAAAAGCTCTGGGTAGAAGAAAAACTTTTTCTCACAGCTACAAAAAAAGAGGAAATATCATTACTAGTGAGTGATGAGGTGTCAGAGTTCAACTGTTTTGATCACCATCCCTGTGGGTGAGCTTTAGCAGGATTTCTACAGAACCGCTCCAGAATAATCCGGTGTTCGTGTCACCAGGAGTGCTGCATGTCCAGCTCCAATGCAACCTATGGGACAAACCTTCTGCTGGCACGGTGTTGCTGGCTTTGCTAGAGAAAAAGGAATCCTTACATTCTCCTGATGTCACCTCTAAAATGGTAAAACAATAGGATAATCAAAGAAATGCCCACCTGATGGGTGTGGATGTTTGCATGCAGCACCTTGCAACACACCTCGCTGCCTCGCAGCTCTAGGTTGTTGATGTTAGTAATGCAAGACTATACATTTGCTTTAATAGTAGTAATTAGTAGGCCAGTAGAATAAACAAAGTTTTTATGAAAATGAGGTCTAATCCATTCATGGATGGCTCTGGGACAAAGACTGAATCCCACGCTTGTCACCAGTCAATGCCCCTCTCACGGTATACAGCGTCCAGTGTATGTTTTGCCAGATATTACTGTAAGATCCTTACAACAGACCATCTATTTTTTACATTAGCTACACTGCACAGGTAGTCTGAGCTTCAAACACAGCTCCATGCTGCCAGTAATGCCTGCTATATTCTCCAGTTCAGCTCCCAGCTTCTGATCGCAAAAAAATGGCAGTATCTTTGTATGCCTGGTTTTTGCCTAATGCCCCATACAGGGAGATGCTGTATTGCTTTGTGATACCAAGAATTAGTGGTAGGAAGCTACAGTGAAGCAAGTTTAAATGAGAAACAGGACGTGTTTCTGACAGTGGGGATCATTCACCACTGGAGCACAAGTTCCAAGGGAAACCATCTCCTGGTAGCTGATAGTTAATAGCGTATTTATTGGAACTTTGTGGACAAGTTGACAGATTCCACCAAGTTTCAGTTATGGAGTGTGTGACTCGAGGTGAGTAGGAATTTATCTGGGGTGAAGTGCATGGCAGAAAACATGTTCGTTCCAGTCTACCACTACCTACTGTCTCCTTGGTGTCCCTCCTGTGTTCCCAGCAGAGAGTCTCAGGAGGACAACCTGCAGTGCTGGTCTTTTGTACCTGCCACTCAGTGACAACAGCACTGCTCCTTTGGAATGTGAGGTGTGGTAGGGGAAGGAGGATTTAGGTTTTATTGGCAGTGTGCGCTGGCAGCCTCGAAAGCCAGCCGTGTCCTGGGCTGCATCAGAAATAGTGTGGCCAGCTGGTCAAGGGAGGTGATTCTGCCCCTCTGCTCCGCTCTCATGAGACCCCACCTGCAGTGCTGTGTCCAGCTCTGGGCTCCCCAGTGCAGGAAAGACATGGAGCTGCTGGAACAAGTCCAGAGGAGGCCACAAAGCTGATCAGAGGGCTGGAGCACCTCTGCTACAAGGACAGGCTGAGACAGTTGGACTTGTTCAGCCTGGAGAAGAGGAGGCTCTGGGGAGACTTGATTGTGGCCTTCTAGTACCTAAAGGGGGCCTACACGAAAGCTGGCGAGGGACTGTTTGTCAGGGAGTGCAGTGACAGGACAAGGGGGAATGGGTTTAAACTGAAAGAGGGGAGATTTAAATTGGACATTAGGAAGAAATTCTTTACTGTGAGGGTGGTGAGGCACTGGAACAGGGTGCCCAGAGAAACTGTAGCTGCCCCTGGATCCCTGGCAGTGTTCAAGACCAGGTTGGATGGGGCTTTGGGCAATCTGGTCTGGTGCAGGGTGTCCCTGCCCATGCAGGGGGGTTGGAATTAGATGATGTTTGAGGTCTCTTCCAAACCAAACCATTCTATGTGTCTGATTCTATGATTCGATAATTCTATGATTCTATGTTTCTGCCTCTTCACCCTTCCGCTTACCCTTTCCTCCCTTGATTTTGGGGAGTGAAGTGCTGCTTGAAGAAATGGGTGAGAGATCTGGCTCTAAAGGAGATGAATCCTAGAACAGAATAGGAGTCTTCAGGCTGTTATTTCTACTTTGTCACAGATAATATAAGAAGTCTCAGCTATTATCAGATGCTACATCTAGACAGGACAAGATGCTTGAAGCCCTCAAGCATTGTTAGTATCCTCTGTTAGCTAACAATATAAAAAAATGTGCTGGTTTTGGCTGAGAGAGAGTTAATTTTCTTCACAGTAGCTGTTATAGGGCTGTGTTTTGCATTTGTGCTGGAAACAGTGTTGATAACACAGGGATGTTTTGGTTGTTGCTTACACAGAGCCAAGGCCTTTTCTGCTCCTCACCCCACCAGCAAGTGGACTGGGAGTGCGCAGGGGATGGGGGGCAGGGTGAGGATGGGGTGACTGGCCCCAGCTGACCAAGGGATGTCCCATATCATATGATGTCGTGCTCCACTTATAAAGCTGAAGAGAGAAGGAGGAAGGGGGGGACGTTGGGAGGGATGGCGTTTGTCTTCCCAAGTCATCATTATGCGTGATGCAGCTCTGCTGTCCTGTGAAGGGCTGAACACCTGCCTGCCCATGGGAAGTGGGGAATGAATTCCTGGGTTTGCTTTGCTTGTGTGCGTGGCTTTTCTTCACCTATTATCATAGAATCATAGAATGTCCGGAGTTGGAAGGGACCCATAAGGACCGTCAAGTCCAACTCCTGGCCCCACACAGGACCAGTCCCATCAGAGCAGATGACTGAGAGCGTTGGCCAGACACTGCTTGAACTCAGCCCAGCTCAGTGCTGTGACCACTGCCCTGCGGAGCCTGTTCCAGGGCTTCACCACCTTCTGGGTGAAGAATCTTTTCCTGATGTCCACCCTAACCCTCCCCTGTGGCAGCTCCATGCCGTTCCCTTGGGTTCTATCGCTGGGGACCAGAGGGAGGAGATCAGTGCCTGCCCCTTTGCTCCTTTTGTGAGGAAGCTGTAGGCCACCATGAGGTCTGCCCTCAGTCTACTCTAGGGTGAACAAGCCAAGGGACTTCAGCCTCTCCTCATACGTCTTCCCCTCTAGACCCTTCACTATGTTGTCCTCCTTTGGACACTCCCCAACAGTTTTATGTCCTTTTTGTACTGTGGCACCCAAAACTGCACTCAGTACTCGAGGTGAGGCCACACCAGCGCAGGGCAGAGTGGGACAATCCCGTCTAAAGCGGCCGGCAATGCCGTGCTTGATGCACCCCAGGACACGGTCACCCTTCCTGGCAGCCTGGGCACACTGTGGACTCATGTTCAACTTGCTGTCAACCAAGACCCCCCAGTCCCTCTCAGCATGGCTGCTCACCAGCATCTCATCCCCCAGTCTGTACAGCCAGGGCTGCCCCTGCCCAGGCGCAGAATCCAGCACTTGCCCTTGTTAAACTTCATGTGGTTGTTGATGGCCCAGTTCTCTGACTGTCCAGATCTCTCTGCAAGGCCTCTCCACCCTCAATGGAATCCACAGCTCCTCCCAGTTTGGTGTCATCTGGAAACCTGCTCATGACACCTTCTAGTCCTAAATCTAGGTCATTTATGAAAACATTAAAAAGAACTGGCCCTAAAATGGAGCCCCGTGGAACCCCACTAGTCACTGGCCACCAGCACGCTGTAGCCCCGTTTATCAGAACTCTTTGGGCCTGACCCCTCAGCCAGTTGCTCACCCATTGCATTATGTGTTTGTCAAACTGTATCCCGGACATTTTGTCCAGGAGAGTACTGTGAGAGACAGCGTCGAAAGCTTTACTGAAATCTAAAATAATGACATCAACTGGCTTTACCTCAACCCGTGAGTTTTCTCACTTTTACTCTTCCAATTCTGTCCCCCATCCCACCAAGCGGGAAGTGAGCGAGTGGCTGTGTGGGGCTTGGTTGCTGGCTGGGGTTAAATCATGACAAAAATGGAGCACTCGAGCCTAAATTCCTGGAGACTGGCCATG
This sequence comes from Psophia crepitans, assembly GCA_013399095.1. Taxonomy (NCBI): domain Eukaryota; kingdom Metazoa; phylum Chordata; class Aves; order Gruiformes; family Psophiidae; genus Psophia; species Psophia crepitans. The sequence goes on from VWZZ01000080.1 coordinate 11,280, forward strand.
ATATAATGAGGATTCAAAACAATTAAGCATTTCAGTTACCCTGCATTATGAGTCTTTAAGGTTTTTGTGTTTTTCTGCACATGCACAAACTTGGAGGCTTGTAATGAATTATTTAGGTGAAAAATAAGTCTTTTTTTATGGTTATGATTTCTTGTCTTCATTTACTTAGACACCCAGTACTGTAGGGTAAAGAAACATATCAAAAGACTTTTGCTGATATCCTTAAAACTGGTAGCACTGGATGCTATTGTACCAGAGAATGGGACTGTTGTGAGACTGAAGATGAAGTCCTGGTTTTAGTTGCAGAAGTAATTTTAACAGGCGCCCACATTAATGAAACCAGATTTCCGCCTCTCCAACTGCAGTTTTAGTCATAGCAGCATATTCTGCAGTTCCCCCTCATGCCGAGCTGTATGTGATAGTAATGGCAATGTTGTTGAAGCAGGGAGAGTCAAACACCATCACAATTGATCTCACCCTTCTCAGCTAGCAAGCTGAGCAGGAAAGTGTTAAACTTCCTCCAGCAATGCTGTAATGGGAGAAGCTCCAGTCATCTTTACCTCCTAAATCACTTGCAAACCAAGTAAAGGAGTAGATCCTCCAAATTAGGTCATCTGTTTGCTTCATTCTGAAAGATTTTTATTAAAATAAAAAGTGTTGTCTGTTTCTTCTCCCAGACAGAAAACAAACATTGGCATCTACAGTGGTGGAAGACGAATACTTGGTGCTGGGCAACTTGATTAAAGTGTATTCCTTGTAATGAGCGGTGCCTCCCTTATCCTGCCATTGTGTTCAGACAAAAAAAATAAAAAAAGGAGGGCCTGCCCTTTCCCATTGTATAGTCACATTTTCCAAGTTCAGCCAAAATGGTTTTATAAAAAGCTCAAAAAAAAAAGATGAACTTTGTCTTTTAGTGAACCACCGAGGCAATTCTTAAATGAAAGCAGTCTTGTGCATCTCGTATATACGAAAACTGTTGAAGTTCACGCTCGCTCTAACCTACCAGAGGAGGAAGATTGTACAGATAAAAATGGTCATGGGATAAATCTTATTTGAGCTTTGCTTCGAGGTTTGCTACTAATCTTGAAGCTGAATTTTACTTAGAACACTGGGGAAGGTAACAGAGGAAGGAGTGATTTGCAGCAGAGGACAGTGTGCTTGTACTGTTATATTTTTATCACTGCCATCACCAATGCCACCATCTACATTTATCTACTAGTGTACATTAAACCAGCAATCCACTAATATATTAACAGACATTATTAGCTGTAATAGCCCAATTCAGTCAGCTTTAATTGGAGAATTGCAGAGTCTCTGCGTCATGTTTGCCATTACCCAGAGACAGTTGCTTGTGGGCATTCACCTGTGTGCAAACTGGGCAGGAAAAATTAAAATTGTGCATCATATGCTTACATTTTGGAAACATTAAAAAGAAGCTGTAATCAGTAGACAGATACAGGTATCTTCAAAAAAAAAAAAAAAAACAGTTAAAAAAAACCAAACCAAAGTAAACCTGAGTCTTAGGATAAGCCATGTCCTCAGCTCTGTTTTGTGGCACTTTTATTTGTTGTAAAGACTCAGTGTGTGAATTCTAATCGGTGTCTTTATGTGCTGAGCTTTACTGTACTGGTTCCACCAGCACCAGACTCAATAAACAAGGATGTGCCCAGGGAAAAACAGACATGGTTAAAAAGATCTGTGTTGCCAACAAAAATCTGGTTAGGTTACTGTGGGCTTCTAGCAGCCAAAATAAAACAGTTGTGCAGGGCCAAGAATTTCGAGATAGAGAGGGCTGAAGGAATTCTAAATATGCTACAGAAGTGGAAGCAACAGGACTTGGCAAAATCCTTGCTCTAGTTAGAGAAACAACGCATCTTGCTAAGCCAAACAACAGGGTGGTGTCGAAAGAGAGAGTGAGATGGCAAAACCCTTGGGCAGAGACAACAGAGGATATCCAGGAAGGGATGTTTGAGACCTGGGTCTGGATGGAGATTAAAAGTTAGCTCTAATGAAATACCCATCTGCTCAGATTTTTGGTTCAGTATAAATATAAATTCCTGACCTAAAATTCTTCTTTTGTATGATCAAGGGATCTGTACTGACCAAATAATTCTGAGAGATCCAACAAAAAACACAGCATTGAGATATACATAGATAAATATAATATGCATACCTCCATCTGTACTTAGATATATGTGTGTTAAGTGGAGATGGTTTTGACATAGTAGTTTAAATAGTAGAGAGAAATATTTTGTACTGGAATAGTATTAAACAATTACAGTGAAGAATCTTATTTGCTTGTGCTTAACTTTATTTCTGTATTGACACATTTGTTTCCAGATTTTCTTCTTTTCCTGCCTTATTTTAGGGATAATTGCATTCCCCATAGCTGCTTCACTAATAGAAAGAAATATATCTGTGGAACCTGCTTCGGAGATGCTTAACATATATAAATGCTTGTGCCTGTTTGGCAAGATAATTAGCAAAGTGATGTGGATATTTTTATAGTCCCCAGTTACACACTAATGTGTATTGATTGAGAGGAAAACAGGGCACTACCGATTTCTCAGCGTAAGAGAGAGATGCGCTCGGCCAACACGTTATTTTTACTGTATGATTTTCTTTGTTTTTAGCACCAAGTTCAATATAAAAGGCAGGTACTTACAGTTAATTAAAATTACACATTTTATCCAGGAACACATCAATAGATAGGCGTGTAAAAGGTAGAGATTTTATCTCACTCAAAGAGAACATGGGTTTGGTTGACTCTTGCTCTTTGAATTTGTGTTTGTGGCTTATTACCATTGTAATCAGCAAAATATAAATCTCTAAGCGCTTGCTTGAACCTGACAGCTCCGAGGGAGCATTTTGTGGTGGGACCCCTCCACCCGAGCCCCCAGACTGCTCAGAGTCTTTTTTCTTCTTGCGTTGGAGCTCTCAGAGCTCGCAGATTTAGCATTGGGGTGAGTCAGCAAAAAATAACCCCACGTCGTTCTGCTGGCGTCTGGCACCCAGAGCCTGGGTTGCTGTAGCAGAAAAGATGCACGTGCCCGTGCAGGGCCTGGAGCCCGCGGAAGGGTGGAGACACGGCTCGTGCCAAAATACGCAAAGAATTGAAGATTCTCCTAACCCTATACAACATGCATTTTTAAAAAATGCCTAGATCTCTCATCAAAGTAAAATGTAATTAGGCGCATTATTGCATGCCTTCTTAATTGGAACAGCTTGTGACAGAGAGGTATTTGGGAGGATTTCAACCTGACAACAAAGTGCAAGCGTTGTGCCGGCTCTGCTCGGGTGGACATGCTGCCTGGCGAACCCGCGTGCACGCAGAGCAGCGGGATGGCAAGGGTCAGCAGGACTGCCCGGCTGCCCAGAGTGATTCCCATGCACAAAGCTCAGAGCTTGTGCTGTACTTGCAGTAAGACGCTGTTAAAATTCCTCTGGTGAGGTTAAGCTGTCCCTGTGAGCAGTAGTGAGCAGGTAAACAAGTCACGTAAGTGAAATCTTTTCTCCAGAAGTATGAAGGTGTGATCAAATCCTTTCTTCAGAAGCGTAAAGGAACTATCAAAATTTTCCCTTGTTTTGCAGTTATTGTCCCAAATTCGAAGCCAGTGGTGCCAACAAAAGAACAAGTGTGCAGTCAGTCCAGAAAACTTTATTCCTGTGATACCCAACCATGAGAGCGAGACATTAGCAAATCCAGGGGAGGAATTCTTATAGGCAGAGCAGCGGAGAAAGACCAGCAGCGTAGACAGGATTCAGGCAGAGTTAAGGAGCGATTGACACCAGGGGGGTAGAACATGCCATGGCTCTGCACTGCCATGGCCAGAGGAATAACACCCGGGGGACTACTCACGCAGGCAGTCTGGCTACAGGCCAGTATTACTGTCTTTGGGTTCCTGTGTGCGAGCAGGGCAAGTGAAGAAAAGTGTCAGAAATGAAAATAATCAAGATTAAGATGTTAACCATGGCTGCCACAGGGTTTGCTCTTAGACAGTACACTGCTCGCACAGCCCCACAGTAAATGCAGAGACAAGTTTGTTACGGTTTTTTGTACTACTACTAATTTTTGTAAGATTAATAAAATACTTTCTTTTTTTTCTCCAATACTTCTCTTGGTGGAAGGGGAGCGTAGCGACAAACGTTTATTTTAACACAGTGCATTGCGAAGAGGTATTGCCTGACATTCAATAGTTAAGTTATGAAGTATTGGACACTGAAATAATAAAAACCTACTTGCTTTGATCTTGTAGTTAAAAAATGATTAAAGTATAGAATTGCATGTGCCAACATTAGACCTCCACCCACAGAGAGATTTAAAGCTGTCAGGGGAAAAAGGAAAGTTGAAAGACAGCTTAAATATAATAATTCAGAAATTGAGCTGCTTTGTTATTTCAAAGATGGTCAGAGTAAAAGGGATTTTTCATACCCTATTTGTTATACTGGATCTAAGAACCTTATCCCAAGACATTTCCTCCTGCATACAACCAAAAAAGCTGAAAATTGCTGAGAAGAAGTAGCATATCAGAGAGCTGCATTTTCTGTTTAACCGAACTCAGTGAATTTACAGCCTTGAGGATTCCCTCTTGCCCCTCGGTACCTCCACGCTGCTCAGGGTGACCCCTGCCCTCCCTTCTGCTTCTGTGCTGCAAACAGAGAAGACTGGAGCATTCAGTAATACAGTCTGCAGGGACGAAAAGCTTTCTTCTTTTAATTGTATGCATATTGTCATCTCCCAGGCACATGAAATTACCTTGTGGAATTGCAATTATGAACTTATTACTGGTTTATCTAATTGCTAAAGAATACCGAGATGTGTTGAGTTGGGTTTCTGGCCCCTGCCATGTAAACTGTTCCAGTGAAGACACACCCTTACACCCACACACAATCCTGATTTAAGTCACTAGGAAGCCTCTGGTTTTGCATAATCATTCTGTAGCCAGTATAGAAGGCTTAAGAAAATATATTAGCTGATGCTTGCAGGATTACATCTGTCCAGCCAGGCTCCTTAATTCTTCTGCAGCGACGGCTCTGCTAGTGCAAAGACAGTATTTGATCTTGCAGTGTCCTTGATCATATTAGATAATTTTGATTCTCAGTCCAATTACAGATCCTTGGCCTTTTGTCAAGCATTCTTCAAGAAAAGGAAAGACTTTTATGATAAAAAAATATGCAGTAGTGTTCATTGGAAATGACCATGGAGATCAGACAGAACATTAGATCAAGGGCAGTGAATTGGGTTTCAGAAGTGCTGGGTTCATTACTATAGACATGATGATCCTGATCAGAATTTGCAGTTTGACTGATGTTAATGTTTTATGAGAATGAAGACCTAGGAAACACACCATGTCATCTCTGAGACATGATGTATACTAGGATAGGAAGACTTTTAAGACTTTTCTTTCTGGGATCAGCTTTCATTTGCACAGGAATCAACATTTTTGTATTTGAATTGACTCCCTGTTGGCAATGCCCTGCTGTTTTTCCACTGTATTCTTTGCCAGGTGTTCCTTGCTGAAGCTCACACTTCAGAAAAAATGTTGCTTTTGTAGATCAGTAGGATTTTTATAACTCACTGTTTTGACGCACATCTCCCTTCTCAATATCAAATTTTAAACGCTATGAGTCTGACTGCTGGGGTGTTCAAAAAAGCTCATTTCGCCCTTCCAACCAGTATGGTTCCACTTGACACTTGACAACGTCCCAGACTGCTGCAGGTCAAGCTCCTGAGGTACACTCTTGTCTTTTGGGAAAGCCACACTCATCTTCCCCATGTGGACAAGGAAACCTTCCAACCATGTAGAGCTGGTGTTTCCTGAAAGGGACACTGAATTAACTTCTATCCTAATCAGCTATGGAGCACACTGAGATCCACAGCAGAAAGCAACGTCAGATGAGAAAAAATAGTGTTAAACTCTCAGATTCTTCTGTCTGAAGGTTTGTTTCCTGGGCAATTTTGTATTTTCATTCCTCCATGAGATGGAAGGTGCTCCCAAGGACAACAGCCTGTCGTGGTGAGACAGGGTTTGGCTCTTGAGAGGGCAGGTGCAGTCCCCAACATCTCAGTCCCTTTGGGGTGCTGGTCCTTGAGGGTCTTGAGGGACTGGTTTAGGATACTGCTTATGCTTTAATTAGCCTTACTAACAATTGTAAGTAGAAGCATAAAGGCATGATGTAATAAGGTGTGTAGTAGGAGTGCACAACACATGGATTAGGTTTAAGTGGGGAAAAATTGACAGTTCCACAGAAAAGCATGGCAAAGTAGACCTCCACGTCTTGGCTGGCTTCATCTGCACTGGCAAATGTTATCTGGCTATGAGGATATGTCCATTGAGCAACGGCAATCTCAGACACAGCTGTAAAAGAGAGGTGCCCAGTCAGATTCATGGAGAACAGGACATCACATGCCTTGGGTTCCTCTGAAAAAGGATGACATGAGGTATTTATGGTTCGTTTCAGAGGGCTGAGGTTTCACTCGGAGTTTTACCACAGCGTGATGGAAATGGACATGTTTTAAATGGTCAAATCCTCTATGCCAAATGCAAATAAATAATGCTTTCAAGTTAAAATAGCAAAGAACATCTTGAAACATATCTATAGAAATAAAGCCCTCTAGCTAATAGTAAATGACTATTTATAATTGCCTGTTGGGTTGCCTGACATCAGATGGTTGTACTAGTAACATGAGAATGGTATCTGACAGGTTGGGAAAAACACATGGCAGGAGATGGGAATATTGATTTGTAGGCAAAATTTGGAAGCAGAGGGAGGGAGAGAACGGCCAAGAATGTGCTTTACTTATAAGAAAGTGACATTCCTACCACCAAAACAAAAACCTGAGAAAGAAAGCGCATTCCAAAATGATATCATCGCATTCCTTCTGTACGGACAAACACACGGCGCTGTAGCTCCTGTTTCCTGTGTTTGTGATTTGCCTCAAAGAGTGTTTCAGTGAGAGATGTTTTCAAATAGGAAGAGAAATTCAGTTTCAGTGTCCTTAAGAGCCTCTTGGCAAAGTCAGACCTTCACCTGAGGCCAAGACTGGCTTAAATAACAATGTCTGGGTTGGATAATACACCAGCTTGGAAATTTGTGAGATAGGTAGAAACTAGGTTTTCCTGTCTTCAGTGACACCTTCTAGAGAATATCCATATATTCTGAGCACCAGCTCTGATTTCTGTTGGACGCTTTAGGCTGAGCAATAGACCCAACGTGAGATTTCTATTTGTATTGTACTGAAACAGAATCTGCAAAGTGCCTCTGCTTGCAGGTTTGCAAGAGGATAAGAGGCTGGTGAGGCTCCATAGCATTTGTTGTTAAGGTGACTCACTGAGTGTAGCAAACCACTGCAGTACCTGACCAGGGATGTGGTGATTCTCCTTCATCAGGAGACTGGAGCAAGCCATAGCTTCTAAATCGCCGCCAACCACAAATTGAGACAACAAGGTCGTGCAGGAACTTCTGCATGAATTTGTCTGCCCTGGGTTACGCCAAAGGTCAGATTTTCAGATCACGAGATCATGACAGTCTCTGGCCTTAAAGCTTGTATGATTACAAATGTGTGGATTGCAGTCATGGCCCAGACTTATTCTTCTGCTGCTGGAGAAGGCAATCAGGCCTGGGGAGCTATGAAGGCATGGGCTGCCACAGCCAGAGATCAGCGTGAGGCTTTGCCTGCGCTGTGCCAGGGAGGAAGGGGAGAGGGGACAGACTCAGGTTCACGTGGAAGTGGTTTACAGGCTAGCAAATGGATCTTACAACAGCAATGCAGGCAGAGTCTCACTGCGACTGCAAGGCAGTCTTGCTGTTTTTCTGCTCTCTGCTGAATTCCATTCTGGTATAACTCGGTGGTTTTCCAGAGTCTCCCCTGCTGTGACTGAAAGGAGAACAAAAACTGACCTGATGAATTAAGAAAAGCCAGAGATTTCTATGCTTTTTTTGGAGTACAGACTGCAAAAACATGGGTCTATGTATGTTATTGACAATGTGTATTATTCTGCATTCTGTTATTATGAATAACACAGACTTTTATTCAGAAACCCTGAATTTTATCATCAACTAAGTGATGAACTCCTGGGAGATTTCCTTAATCAGTTCCCCATATTCCTACCTTCTATTATTAGCCTCCTAAAATCAGCATCAGGCATTACCACTAACCTCCTGTGTGATTTCTGAGAACCTGATTCTTTCCTTTCCGTTTCTGTTATCCTTGCCATACCATATTTCTCTCACTGATTTCAAACACAAGTCTTGTAGGAGCAGGGTCTGCTTCTGTAAGTATGAAGAGGTCTTGTTCTCAGTCAGGGCTGCAGTGCAAACAATAAGAAATAAAATTCATTAAAAAAAGGACAGACATTTATTCAGTCCTGGACTCAGGCCAATAGCCCAATCCTCATACCAAAGAGGTCCGTTGTGCACAATTGATGGCAAATTATGGCGTCTTCACTCACATCAGGGTCATTGTAAAATCTCACTTGGCTTTAAGAGAACTTTTTGGGTGAGGAACCACCTACCACAGCAGAAACCTGATGGTCCAGCAGAGACAATTGCCATGACAAAACCGTGTCCCTCATAAGCTTTTCCAAACCATCCCCATGCTGATTGCAATTTAACTCCAAATCCTATTCTGCTTTTATATAGTGTGTGAACCTCCTCCATCCTGCTGCCCCCAGACTGACAGCTGTTCCTTCTGTCCTTGAAGCACTGAGGGAAACGTATGACTGGCTTGTAACTCTTCCTCTCCTCAAAGCAAATGACAAGGTTAGATGGCAGTTGCATGCTTCCTTTGTTATCCTTTTGTTTGAAGAAATAGGACTTGCACCTGACTGAGTCTGCAGAGGCATTCAGTTAAACAAAGGCGTTTTATTTTAGCAACAGTTTAATGAAGAGGAAACCAATAGACAATCTTCTCTTCCTCCAGGCGAGGAAAGCGTTGACAAACACTATATTTAGTTACGAACTATGAAACCTGCAAAAGGATTTCATCCAACCTATGAGGAAATGAATCCCCCTTCATTTCTAACAATGTGAATTTCAGGGAATGTGAGCAGCTCACACTGCACTGGAAACTCGTGTTCCTAAATGCATTTGTGTTGTAAGAAAAACCACAAACAAACCTGGAGGGGGAAAAAGCATTTTTAGGCAAGAAAGTCTTCTATCTAGGCCATATTTTGGAATACACTTGCTGACATAGGAAGGGGAGGTAGCTCTTTGCTCTCGGGTCCTCTCGGTGCTGAGATAGCCTAGGGGTAGTGGTGGCAGAACTGGACTAGATGTGGGACTGTGCACGAGGAATGGCATGTTCAGCGGAGCTCCATCTCCAGGACTAAGTATTGGCCTCAGTTATGCCAGACAGCCCTCCTGAGCTGCAGGACTTTGATGTATTTATTGTTGCTGATGATTCATAAGACACTTGAGAAGACAACTGGTTCCTCATATCCCAAAACAAGTTTCCGAGACTGGGCAGTATAGCTGTAAACTGAGCTAATTAAATGTAATTTTTTGTATGTGACAGGAAAAAGCTGATAACATCAAACCCTAATGGAGAGAGATGGGATAATTTCCCTGAGCTACATGTTTTGCTGTTGAGAAAGCAGAGCTTGGCCGATGGTGGAAGATGGAACTGATTTCCAATTTAGCCTTCTATTAATGTTTTATTCTTTTAAATTTAGCAGAGTAGTTCACTTTTCTGTGATCTTTGCGGACTCCTATTTCCTTTCTGTGGACTGCTAAAACAAATCCTGTAAAACATATCTATATATGCACATGTCAGAAGTCTCTCCTGTCCAAAAGAATAAGAGTCTCAGTACAAATTCCACAGCAACTGCCCTTCCTACCAAATGAAGCTCAACATCCTCATTCTTTCAAAACTTCCTCTGAACACTGTGGCTTCGATCCAGGTCTGGCTGGGTCTGGCTTTTCAGGTACAGACGGGTAAGAGAGGCAGAGGACACAAGTTGTTCTTCCTCTCTTAAGCTGCCTGAGCAATTAGTCTCTTGCCAGAGGAAGGGTAAGAGATGCAGCGCAAGTCCTTTTCTCCCCACTCTGCGTGGGCTTGAGCCATAGGCTGTAAGATTCAATCCAGAGCGTTCTTATGGCACACAGGGAGTTCTCTGGCATCAGGCCATCAAGGCATATTGATGGCATCCCAGGATACCTCTTTAGAGAAATGCAGGAAAGCAAAATACATATCCACCCACCGTGGGCACTAGGGACCGTCTGAGAGATGGATGCTGATTCATTCCACCTAAAAAAGGTACACAGAGTGCACAGCATGAATTGCTTTCTGCCTCGGTTTTCATTGATTATAATTTAAAATATATCATGTAGAGAGCTGGTTTGGACTCAACAATCTGAGATTTGGGCAGATAAAGTTGGGCAAAAAACATTCAGCTCAAAGGACCGAGATGGGAACAACAGGTGATTCCTCCTGGGGCACATTTCATCCTATGCCTGATATAGCGTCAGTCTCTCAGGCCTAATCCCTGGGAGCATCCCCACCACTTTCATACTGCCAGCCCCTGCGTAGGCTGAGGGGCCACTGAGTGCAGAGTTAGTACGTGCTTACGAGTTAACTGGGATTTTGGTTATAGTGACACGAATCTGGAGCAGCTCTTCCAATGCCAACAGCATTCGCTCTCTGTCTATGCTGCTGGCACTCAGTGAGTTCAGTGAGTGAACCACTGTGAATTTGGGAGCTTCAATTAGCTGTTCCAAAAATGATGAAATCCCTTGAGGTAGTGTGTCAGCTGAATGCAGGCAGAAGGAAACCCAAAATATAAGTATGATTCTGTAACAAATCAATAAGAAAAACAGGCTGGGGAGGGAATTTTGCCCAGCAGGGTCTCCCTGGCAGGAAGGGAATCTTTATTTGGAGAAACACGACTTCATTGTGTCGATTGTAGCGCTTTTTCTTATCTTGTGCTATTGCACAAAGAGAAAAGAGGCGTCTGCAAGAAAGCCTAATATGCTGCTGCTGGTTCAGATGTGACTGGGTGTAAAAACACAATAATTTCAGAGCTGGGGGAAAGTACCCCTGGCGATTTAGCACTGCATATCTCCGGGTCTCAGTCTGCTCGGACCGGCTTCCTGCCACTCTCCGCCATTATGTATCAGCAGGAAATTACACTTTTATGAGTGATTTACCTTTAAACAAACATTACTACACAAACAATATGGTATTGAATTTGGTGGTTTGCCTTTTAAGTATTACAGTGAAAGATTGTAACAGCTGTCTAAGCTGATAACTACTACCTAGGATAAGAATATTGTTGACTGAGTTATTAGTCAATTGTTTAACTAAATCTAGCCGCATCTCTCTCTTTTAACTGTGTGACATTTACAGTTTCTTTAAACAATATAGTTCCTTGAAACACGCATATAACTAGTTCCTTGGGTGGGAACTTCATGGGTAAAGAATTGTTTTGGAGATCAGATCACACTTTTAAGTTAAATTTTTGAATTTTGGGTTTGCTTATTCATTTATTTATTTTTCTTAGCTGATTCCTGGAGGGAATAGTCTCCTAGAAGTGAATTTCAATGTGGCTTTCTAAGTTCAGCGATGAGCCACAACCACAACTTGTGGCTACAGCTGACTGAACTGCACAGCTGGATGAGTTTTGGCAGAGGAGGATTGAGACAACGTAATGAATCCTCTGTACATCTATTGCTGTGACTGTTGTGGGAAGGTTTATCCTAAGGTGGGAGTTAATTTTGCAAGGTACTGCATGTCTGCGTCCTTCAAGGAGACTCTCAAGTCATCGCAAAATCAGACACAGCATGTATGGAGGAGGTTGAGCTTGCAGAATTCTTAGTCTGTTTCTGAACAATTAGGACTAACTTCAAGCCCAGCTGAGACTTCCAGACTTCGAGGCTCCAGAGTTTGGACTGGATCCAAGGCCCAGTGAAGTCACCTGGAGATTTTCCATTGACTTCACTATGCTTTGGACCAGGCACTTTGAAAGGCTATTCCCATGAACTCAAATGCCTGAAGCCAAACATGGCTTTACACAATTGAGAATCACCTGCTTTGTATGTTTTCAAAGGCAGCTCCACCACTCAGCAGTAACAATATAGAATTGGGTTGAAAGGGTGAAAATAGTGGACGTGGAGTGACTCTTCAAAAAACCCATGGCAGTGCTCCAACACTGCAGCACTGAAAATGAGAATTTTTAATGCATGTTTTTTTGTAATCGTTCCTGAATTATGTTTAAAGGAATAAAAGTCATGTCAATATTGCAGAACTAGACCTCTCTTCATGTTTTATATATATGAACAATGCTGACTGCATTCTTTGAGAAGAGAAATATCTTAAAGCTTTGAGGTATTCCTTTTGTTGAATCAGTCCTGATTCATTTTTAAGCTACCATTTTTAAGCCAATTTCCTGATATCAACTCTGGTGACACTCTGGAACTGATCTATACCAACAGCCCCAAATCACACCTGGAGTGGTTTGCCCATTGCATGAAAATCCAGTGCTATGCCTCAGAGACAAGCCGTCCTCCACAGCTTTGTATCTGGCAATGGTCTAGCTCCAAAGAGCCAGACTCATCCCTCAATTCATGTACAAGCTACAAATAAAGTCAATCTCATCTCTTTGATCCCACCATTAGCTTTTTGATAGCACAGTTGCCCTTTGTGTATAGATGTGTAACAGAAACCCAGCTTTTTGTGCAATGTTTGAATTATGTCAAGCCAATATTACTGTCTTTATGGTTTTTTTCTTTCAAACAAGGTCAGTTTTGAAGGTTCTCTGATATTTGTGCATAAAATATGTGGGTCCTGATGTAAGTGCCCAAAAGCTTAGAGCAGTAGGCCCTTCTTTTTCATATTACATGGATGAAAAGGAAGAAAAGAAAGCTTACAGAGGCTTTATATAGCCTTATAAGCCTCATGATCTACTTCTATTGCTTATTTCCTGCCCACATCTAAGTTTTCAAAGGCTCCTCTCTTTGTTAGAGGACTAATTATTTGGCTAGTAGGCCAAAGCATAGATGCATATTGGATTAACGATGCCCATTAACTCTCTCTCAGCAGGTGGAAGATTTGATTCTCATCTCCTTGATGCTGGTGTAAAGGAAGAGTCATGTCCAGGAACCAAATGGACATGCCACAGTACAAAGGAGGATGAGATCAGAAGCAAGCTCTGTTGCTGTTATGAGCAGCTTCCTGCTGATGTAGCGATCCTTGAACAAATCATAGAGACTTACAGTTGACTTTTCAGCTCCTCATGTATTTTGGGGCACAAGAGCTTATTGACCACAGAGAAAATAAATGCTCTCTTTTCAATCTGGTTTCCTTCTTTCTTGCTGGTTTTTTTTTTTGTTTGTGGGTTTGTTTTTTTTTTGGTTTTGTTTTTGTTTTGAGTCCATACTAAAGTGGGAAGAACTACAGGTGATAATGAGTTTGAGGTCCTTACATGCATGAAAATGGCAGAACAGTCTTGCAAACAAATAAAATGGGGCACTTCTCTGTAAAACAAGTTGTCAAAAGCACTGCCTCTTAATGGGGAACAATAAAATAATCTTTTCAAACATTTAATGGCCAGGATGAATGAAAGAATCTGTGTATGCTTTACAAATGGCCTGATTACTGCCAGCTCACATACTTGCTCTGCAGTTGTAGTACATTAGAATTTGAAGTAGGATGTTGTTAGCAACCCTTTGCGTGGGGTGGAATTTGAATCAAAAGCTATAAATGACCTGTGACAGCAAAAATGAAAGTGCAATTGCTTTCTCACATGACCTGTTTCTTTTAGTGTCATTAAACTTAATCAATGATTAACCTTTGGTTTAACAGTGCTTGTCATTTCATAGCAAATCAAGTAGAAAAAATGTTGTCTACCTGAATAATTCCCTAGAAAATGTCTCTGAGGTACGTTAACAGTTTGAAAGGTGAGAGGCTGGCCTAAATTTGTGTGAGCAAAAAGCGTTCGAAGTGCAAAATCACTGAGTGCAACTGAGGGAATGAGAAACGTCTGACGATCCGTTTGACTTGTACAAATCCCGTATGCAAACCCAGATTTTAGGAAGGCAGTGTTCAGCTCACTAATAACACATGAGAAATAGTAATGAATGATTTCACAGAGCCTTCATTTCATTTAGGTTGTTTTTGCATAACAACTTTATGGAGTAAATACATACAAACAATGCGTCCTAATCCAAGATTGTCTGGATATGATTGTGTTTTTTTTGATCTTCACTGAGATCAAATGAGTTATGTGACTTTACACTGAATTAAGTTCTAGCTGGAATGAATTTCCTTTTGGCAACCAATTAGGATGTTTAAAGCATTTACTTTCATTTCTTGATCTCAAAAGTATTTGTGGACAGTTCACATGGACTACGTATTACTGCGCCTAACTGCTATCAGCCTGTATAATTATCTCATTTGCATATGCTAACAAGGTACATTATAGGTATAGTGTTTTCACATGCCTTTTATCCAATTAGCTCATTATACCCACCGGTCCTGTGTTCTCCCCCTCTGTCACCAAATTAATAAGAGTTGTGAATTGAAAATGGCTTCATTCATATGGAGTGTCTGCGCAGACAGAATTCACTCAGAAGAAATGTGGCTTCTGCTGTTCACAACCTTTATTTATTTGTTACACGTGCGGGGAGGCTCTGTAGGGCACCCAGATAAGCTGAGGAGCTTGATGTGGGAGATGCTGACCAAGTTCAGAATTTCACAAGAATCTGCAGGCTAAAGAAAATCAAACTCCCAGAATGACTTCCTGTCTCTATCAACCACCTTTCATCTGAGGGCATGTGGAATGAGTAACCTTCGCTTGCTGTCATTCGTTTTGTTTTCAGAAGGAAAAGCTGCACACAGTGAGGATCTCTTTCCTCTTTCTTCCGATGTCCAAGGTGTCCAATGCACTTTGGTTTGTGTTACTAGTTCAGTCCCATCGAGCTGGAATTTATTGAGGTGATACAGCCATGCTCATGTGCCTTTGTCTGCAAAATCATACCCAGCTACTTTTATTTTAAAAGAAGAGGATTTGCATGTAGATTTACATCAGGAGGATAAAAAAAAAAGTAAATTTTCTTCCTAATATGTATAATCCTGCACAAGAGTCATGGTGACATCATTTCCCTGTTAATGTTGTGGCAACATGGTGACCAACTACTTACCCAGTAGCCTTGTTCACAACAGTTTGCCACACCAGCATGCCTCGGAACTTGCACATTCACATTTTCACGGGTACCTGCTGTAGACCAGCTAGATTTTGTTTCAGACTACCCAACTTCCGTTTCAACTGCTGTTGGCCAACATCAACCAGGAGTACTTTCATCATGGTCACTGGGGTCAGAGCAGTGTTGGGAAAGTATAAAGGAGAACAAGGTTAGGCTTATTATCCCCCCGTGATCTTCTGTGTCTTACTGTTTTTTAAATCAGGAATATTCCCGAGGAAAACCACAGTGTCCGTTTTCTTTGTGAAGGAAGGGTGAATTACACTGACGGTTCTCAAAACTAGCTGCCCTTGTCTTTTCTAATGATCTAAGCCATCAAGCAGGGGATGTGTTGAATAGAAGTCCTATATTTTGAAAGGCCAGTATGGAAACACTTTTAAGAACTTCTCATATTTTACCATCAGGCAATAAAAATTCACCTCGTTAACTCAGTGATAGGCTAATTAGTCAAAGAAAAAATGAGGAGAGAAAAATTGGGCCAACAACAAGACAACAATATGCGGGCAAGAGGGAAATGAGTTAAAAGAAGCATGGAGAATATGGTTTTCAGTTACTCTGTATTCTCCTTTTCCCTTCTTTCTCTCTCGTCCATGTCACTCCAAGGAAAGCAGCTGGCATCTGTAGCCTGTTGTGCAGATGGGTTGAGAGGAGCACATATTCCACTACGTGTCTGGCACGCTTCAAAAGTGGCTCGTGTCTGATTGTGTATTTGCCAGCAGCTAGTGGTTAGGGAGACTCGCTGGAGCTGTGGATGTCTGGCAGCACATGGGGTCAAAGGGACCGAGGGTACGAGCAAACATCAGATTAATGCCTCTCAAAGCGCTGACCACATATGCTGCCACCTGGTAGACACAGCCTGCAAGGGTGAGCAGGTTTTGTCATGGGACTTATCCCATGTATAGAGGAGTCCTAAGTTCCTGTCTTCGCTCCTAGACATACGCACTCTACACACGCCTTACAAGCAAGAGCCCTCAGCCTAAACAACTTGCAGTTTAAATCAGCAGGAACAGCAAAGGATGGGACAAGGAAGATGAAATTCCTCATTCCACAGGGAAGGAACTGAAGCCCAGAGAAGTAACGTGGTTTGGCAACAAGACAGTTGTGACAGGTTAAATCCTATTATTTCAAGTCCTTGTTGAGGGTTTTAGCTTCAAAATCACTCTCTGCCTGTATGTACAGGGCATACATCTGACTCTGAGCCACTTGACTCCCCCAACAAGGCAGGGTGCTACTCACCTTGGGCATAGGTCAGATGCAAACCTCACTGGGATTTTGTGCCCCTCCCCACAATTTCCACTACAGCATCTCTGTCATTGCCACTTTGCAACACAGTTGGGCCTTAAGTGGTTCTTGCTGTTTGCAGAAGGCACAACAGCCACTTATCCCTTTCACTGGGCTGCCCCCTGCTCACCCAGCCTGGTGTTGGACCTGGGGAAAAAGCGAGGCACAGATGGGCAGATGGCAAGCGACACTGAGAGGATCCTGGAGGGGCATTCCTGCACGGAGCCAGCCGCTAGGTCAGATTCGTCCCTATCCTTGCCATGCAGGCGGGAGCACGGCATGTCTCCAGGTCTCTCTGTAGCCACTCACGCGTTTTTCTGGAACGGTACCAGCACAAAACTGCACCAACATGCTGGCGATTCAGGCCCAGCGTGAATGACAGGGCTGGACGAGTAACTTTGCTGCATGCCAAGAGGGACTCTGCCAGAAAATTCACTGCCAGCAGCACGCTTGCACCATGTTCAGCTTTACAGACACCTTTCCAAAACAAATATATCCGTTTAGAATGAAATTCAGCTCTTTGCAAAGCCATGTCAGGCTCTGCTGATAGGCATTTATTCAAAGGCACCGGCTCTCCAGTGTTGAGGTCTCCAGCATCAGATCAAATCTCTGCGTTTCTCATCATGAAATTAACAGCCTTCTTGAACCTACACAGAGGAGTTAAACTTGTGGTGATCCACAGGAGAGGCTAAGGCAGAATAATTCCTTCCTCTCACTCACCACTGAGTGATCTTTCTTATTGCATGACTGATGCACATCCACTACGGTGGCCCTGGTGAGTTGGTTTGGTCCTTGGCCACTAAACCCACCTCTGGCCTCAGTTTCCCATCAGACAATCCCAATGGCAGCTTCTGCCCAACCATTGGGCTGTGATAAAAGACCCATGATCTCTGACAGGACCTCAGCCAGCATCAAGTTTCTGAAACAAAAGAACTTTCTTCTGACCCAGTCTCACACGTCTTCTGCACAGACACTGCTCCCAGACAACCCAGGCATTGAAGGAGGATTTGAACCCTAATGACTAAAGCAGCATGGGAAGGTGGTTGTCCACGCTCTTCATACAGGACTGAAGTGCCCAGATGGTGCAGAGTAGCTCTCTGGCTCTGGCAAAGAAGAGGAGACCGCTATGGCAGCACACCTTCCTGACCAAGAGCCAGGACCAACCTCTTGCACCACAGCACAAGAAACAGTGGAATGAACTCGGATACTTGCATGAGCAGAAGTCAAATGGTTGATGGTGAATAAAAGAGATCAAGAATTCTGGTTAATTTGGCTGCCTTTGTCAGCAGTGGGACCAGCTATGTTCATCTGGCTGGGTACCTCAGTCTTTGGTCAGTATTTGTAAATTATTCATTTGTCATAAATTGCTACTGTGTACCTTGATATTGCACCCCCCTCGTCAGCTGCCACTGGCAGCAGCAGAGATGGGTTTAAATGCCCCATGATTTTGTCATATGTGATGGCTACCGCCAATGTGAGCCCTAGCCTGGAGGCCTGGGACAACTAGTATCTTCACCAGGTGCTTTTATTAGACCAGGCTTCCCATGAACAAAGCTTGAGTTAGTGTACGAGGAAAGAAAAGGAAATTAAAAGCTGGCACAGCCTCAACTTGGAAAAACTGACACACAGACAGCGGTCCCTGGGGAACAGATCCTAATTCAGAGGGTGGAGGAATGGCTGGGGAGCGCGTGGTGCAACGTCGGGAGCGTGGCCAGGCCAGCGCCGAGGCCACGGTGAGAGCAGCCGGGCATATGCTCAGCGGGGGGAGGACAGGTTGATAGATGGAGAGGCAGGGGCTCCGTGCCCAGCCCTGCCTGGCCCGTGGACATTGAATGTGGCCTGTGGGTCTTGGCGTCCTGGAAGAGCAAGTCTGGCGGATCCAGGCAGTAATGCGGAGGGAAGCGGTGTGGGGGATTTGCTTCAGACTTGCTTTCTCCCTCGCAGAAGTAAACTATTCAACCCTGTGCATTCCAGCCCCCCGGGGGGACATGCCACCCAGTTCGAGAATAGGCACATTAAAAACCCAACAATATCTGTGTCTGCATCTAGATCTAATCTATGGCTGCTGAGTGAGATTCACTGCTTCCCACCCCCAGCAGCATCTTGGCAGTAGTTTTTGATCTCAGTTCTCCACCTGTAGTTTGAACATCCTGTACGGTGGTGTTCATTCAGCGCCTGTTCCTCCTTCACCGCTCCTGTTGAGTGGCACTGAGGAAGTTCAGGTGATCTCCGGGCCTTCAGGGAAGCGATGCCTCTCCCGCTTTCACTGGCTAATTTAGCCGAGGTGATTCTGGCTTGCTGGATAGACAAGCCCTTGTGGGATTTTCTCAGCTAAGCTGTGGTCCTTAGCTGCTCCAATAAAAGCTCTTCACTGGCCGTTAGTTTGGCAGCAATGTTTCCTCCTGAGATTGCTGTCAGGTTCGTCATAGTCTCGCAGTCTGACCTCTGTAATCCTCCAGAGATACCTCAATGGCACACAGGACCAAGCAGTCTTTACTTCTCCGAGATGCCTTCTTGACACCTCTCTTCCTCTGTTTGGTCTGAGCTCCAGCTTCACACAACAGTGTTTAGTACCTTCAGATTCATTATTTAGCTACGTTTTGGCCAAAACACTCTAAATATTAATGCAAACAAGGCCTGTCTCTTTTAACTGTTTCCCTCTGCTTGCTGGTAGAAACAAGAGCAGAGCTCTTCCCTGGGGACAGTCTGCCCATCTGGAGCATTCAAGCTTTTAGGGGCTGCTTTTCATCCTCTTCTCTGGCACTTGCTTCTTGCAGGGCTGGGCTGCATGTTCACAGGTATTTGACATTACTGATAATACAGCAACGAGCGGGCATTCATCAAGCATCTTGGATGAAGGCTGTCTTTAAAAAGGCAGGTAGGGGCCTGTGCCATGGGAAAAATGACCAGGTTTTCTCGTCGCTCATATGGAGTTATCTGGACACATGGCTACCTTTCATCACTTATGCTGACGCCAAAAAAAGGGATTATAAAGCCAACATGCCTGTTGAAATGTCTGTGTGTACTAAGCTGTCATGGACTTGTTTTGGGTCAAAATAACACGTGTACTCCATGTCTTTGTTTTTAATTTTCCTTTTTTTTTTTTTTTAACTGTCCTGATTTTCTTGTGAGATTGCGAATAAACAAGACGCAACTCATCCACAGAAAATATAAGTAATATTGCCACTAACCAACACTGCTTCTTGTAAGCCATGCATAGCCCAAAATATACTGTCATGGTACAAATAAATACAAATATCTAGGTCATATTTCTCATGAGAATGAAACACTTCAGGATACACAAACAGAGCCTCCTCGTTCACCACTGTCTGCACCGCAAACATAAAAACAGAAGAGTGGCCATACCAGATCACACCAAGGTCCATCTAGCCTGGCATTCAGTTTTGAACTGTAATCATAAGCAGACGCCTTGGGAAGAGTAAGGAAAGGGCAAACCTATAAAATACATCATCCTGATACTTTTCCAGCACCCAGCTATTCTCAAGTCAGGGACTCTCTGTGCTAGGTGTGATTTCTGTACGCTTAGTAACCTGAGTGCATTTCTCTACTGTGAACTTGTCCAGTAACTGCTCGAACCCTTACAAACTTTTATCATCCACAACAGCCTTTGGCAAGCAACTCCATAGATCTACTACCTAGTGCATGCAAAGCTACTGCTTCTTGTTTGCTTTGAAGCCAGTTCATGTATAGAAAAAAAAAATGGACAATCCATCCCTATCTACCTTTTCTGTGATTATATTAATCAGTCATGCAAATTAATACCAATGGCAGTATTCAGATTTGGCTTTACATTATTCATGGAGCCATGCTGACATATTCCAGGCTAGAAAATGCTCATCTTCTGCAGAATTTGCTTGGAAAAGGCACAAAACAAACAACAGCTAACAAAAGAATGCATTCAAAAGATTTTCTGCCCTGTACAAGTAAGCCTGACCAATTAGGACAAGATGTGGGGCTTGGTTTTCCATTGCACAGCACTAATAGAGTTACACTTGAAGAAACTGTAAAGCTCTATGGATTGGAAAGGAAGTAATTTCCATTAAAGTCCTATGTAAAAAAAAGTATGGTGCAGCACTGGACAATGTAGTTTTCAAAGGTTGCTTCAAGAAAGAAAGAATATATTCAATTTTTAAATGTCATTGTTCTAGGATGTAACATTAGTTCTTGATGGCGAGGAGTGATATGGCTCCGCTTTGCTCCCAGTGAGTCAGTGGTGTGCACCACCCCACAACAGTTACAGCTTTTTATTTATCATTGTGTAGCATTTTGTTCCCATTCTTGTGTGTTTCCCCCCCCCCCCCCCCCCCCCCCCCCCCCCCCCCCCCCCTCCCCTCCGTCC
>VWZZ01000080.1:32154-72031 GCA_013399095.1 Psophia crepitans
TTTTTGTTCCCCCCCCCCCCCCCGCCCCGGTACTGCCATTTGTGTCATTCCAATGGAGGCATTTTTAACTGGGATGCTAATGAGCGGCAGCAAAGCAAGCAGCGAGGCCCGCAGAGAAGCCAGCATCCCCTGTGACTCCAAGGGGATGATCTGCAAATTGTAAGGAGGATGCCAAGCCAACTGGAGCTGGGAGAGTCACTATGGCAAGGGAAGAACAAGAAAGGGAGGAGAAAAGGAGAGAGCTTGCCACCTATCCCTGCAGGACTCATGCTAAGTGCTGATAATGTGTGTTTTATTCATTCCTTGCCTTTGTTCTCTAACCATCTCTTGAGAGACATTTCAAAGAAAGGGAGGCGAGGAAGAGACTAAAAGTCTCCTTTTAGATTGAGGAATGCAGGCTCCACCCTTGCTCCCAGCTCCATCCTTTTTGTGTTGCTGCAGCTGGGGAGTCTCCCTTGAGGCTCTAACTTAAACCTGGAGTTGGTCCTAAGCCAAATGGTCCAAGGATCAGGGGAGCCATTTTCTTCCCTGAGCTCGGGACAGGCCTTTCATTATAGTGTATGGAGCTGGAAGGAGTCAAAGATCCTTCCAAAAAGAAGAGGACTCCGTTCCCTGCACCGCAGGGGAGCTGTACAGATGTAGGGACGATGAGAAATAACCAGATAAATGTCAGCTCCTCGTGCGCTGCTGCTGTGCAGAACATCCTGGGCATGCACAGGAGAAGCCATGACCTGGATTTATTCCTGTGCACAAAAGCATGGGGCTACTGCGGTAACGCTCTGTCCTGCTTTCATGTTCGTGCTTCAAAAAAGATGTTGACAGGTTGGAAAGGCATCAGGGAAAGGTACATGAGCAATCCGAGATCTGGAAAACTTTACAGTAGGAGACTCAGAACTCGATGGAATTTTGTCTGTTTGAAAGAGGCTGAGGGGTGACTTGCGGTCTACAACTATGAGCATGGGGAAAATGCAACAAATGTTTCAAGCAGAAAATAAACCCATAATAAAATCCAGTGGTTGGTTGTTGATGCTAGACACATCCAGAACAGAAGTCAAGTAAAAAAAAAAATTGAAAGTAATTAACCACTACTTACTAGAGTAAAGTTGGATTCTCAGTTTCTCTTTAAATGTAGAGTGGATGACTTCCCAAAATCCCCTCTGCAACATCTGAAGATGGAGAAGAGCTCACGGGAGATGATTTTCCATCAGGGTTATACAGCAGGTCAAGTGACCTTCTTGAAAGCCCCCCATGACAAAACTGAATGTCCAGCAGAGCTGATCTTCCATGCCGATCCCCTTTGGTCCTCACCCTGACAACCCTTGTGTGATGCTGGGTGCACTGGGAAATCCATACGGTCTGTATTCACATTGTGTTTATATACCCCAGAGAGATGAATGAGAAATATGTTTCCAGACCAGGTAATCAGACTTAAATCTCACTGAGATTGCAGCAGTCAACATCAGGGCTTCAGAAACTGAGATAAAGAACAATAATAATAAAAAAAATAGCCTCCCTTCTCCCCTTTTTTTTTTTTTTTGCACAATAGGTCTGCTATTAAAAGTAACCGATCTGCTAGCAATGATATTAAAATATATTGCTATTTTGAGAAAATGTATTGCTTTTGGTTATAGTGGGTACCCTCACCTAAACCCGGTATGATCTAACCAGCTGGGAGAGGTGAGTGTTCAAAATGCTTTGGTCTGGCCACTTCAGCACCCACTCTGGTACCTGGAGGCTTTGGCATGGTCTGGATTCAGATATCCATCAGTCTAAATTTTTTTTTAAAATAGACTTAATGTGCGTGAATTCGCACATGTGTGTCTGAGAAGGAAGGAGGAAACTGACTTTGCGTATTTGACTTAAAATGGTTTCTAGGTGTGGTTGACACATCCATTCTGCAGTGACCTCTGCTGGCAAGGTAATCGTCCTTCAACACCACTATGTTACGGGCATCTGCAAGCATATTTTATTAGCACCTTTATCTGAACCTATCGCATTACACTCGGTGTCGTTAGCGCAGGGCAACGCAGTTATTAAGGTTATGGAGCTGTCATACAAATGCAAAAAGAAGTGCCATGGGGCGTAGGAAGGTGGTAGTTAAACAGAGATAGTCAAATCTGATTAATAGCAACGATAAAGGAATGTCAACATACGCCAGTCTCGATGATTAAAAAAGAAGGTAGCTGGAAATTAGCAATTGTTACAGGTAGCTTAAGGATATTGTTATTTTTATCACCTTTTGAAACATCCCTATGGGCATATGTCTGCCAATGAAATCATTGAGATATTTCTCCAGTGCGTAAGGAACTGCTGTCATGTAGCAACTCATACAAGATGCCCCTTGCTCTTCTGGAGGGATCTGTGCTTTTAATGGCAGAGAGTGTCTGTTGCTATAAATCAGATTAGTGCAATTTACTTCATTGCTTGCTTACCTTGACGGAAAATCTGGCTCCAAATCTTAACATTGCAGTTGTCCAAGAGCACCTACCAACACTGGGTTAGCTCTTGGCTCTGAGACAAATCCCCAATGTTCACTGTTGCAACTTGTCTTTTTATATCTGATTCTTTTCTTTTATGACTTGTTTTTCCTTCTGTCATCACCGTTTGTTTGCCATTTTAGAAATGCTTTGTTTGCCGCCCTGCCTGTAATCAATAAAGCCGTATTTCCGTGCAGGACGCAGAGAGGAGCGGGTTTCTAGGTACTCTCCTCAACTTGAATGCGGGTGGAGATGCTGAAGGCTCAGCTGCCTGCCTGTGCTGAGCTCTCCCCGCCTTGCCGTCACTGCCTACATATGCACGGCTAGTTCTGACTCTGAGCGGGAACTCCGAGCCGGAGCACAGACAGAGCGAAGAGAGCAAAATTAGCTCACAAATGAACATGCAGTGTGCAGCCTGATTTGCGGCTATGTGTTGGTGTTCTCTGAGAGCAGCCAGCGACTAGCGTCTGTGGAAGAGGATAAGAACAGGGCAGCAGACCGTGGTATTTCTCTTTAATTGCTCCGCTAGCCACCAGTGACAAATCTGACCCAGGTGTGACAGCTGGTAATGTGTGGAATGTTGATGAAAAATTACCCATTTTCCAACACGTGCACCTATAAAGCAAGCGACAGCCCTCAGCTTTTGGAGACATCCTGCTCTTGAAGCAGGAGGCTGCAGAGCACTTCTTCAGAGGGCTCCAGTTTTTCCTCATCTCTTTGGGGTTGCACCAGCAAACGGAGGCCGGATGCATTCCCTCCCCTTGCAGCACGTGAGGCTTGGGTGTAAGGGTGTTCCCCGAGCAAACTGCACAGGGCCAAGTGCTGGAAGGCAATGTATGACTCCGCCATGCCTTGGCCAGTGTGGTGGGAAGCACCAGCAGACAGCTAGGTTCACGTGTGCTGAAGGTCTTCCTATGGTGAAGCCCTTCAGGAAAACTCAGGTTTGCCCCTCGGTGGCAGAACATCTGCCACCTCCAAACCACTCCGTGGGGCTGCTAATGAGTTTAAGCTAAAAGAGGGGAGATTTAGATTAGGTATTAGGAAAAAGTTCTTTACTGGAATAGGTTGCCCAGAGACGTTGTGGAGGCCCCATCCTTGGAAGTGTTCAAGGCCAGGTTGGATGGGGCTTTGGGCAACCTCGTCTAGAGGAGGGTGTCCCTGCCCGTGGCAGGGTGGTTGGAACTAGATGATCTTTGAGGTCCCTTCCAACCCTAACCATGCTATGATTCTATGATTCTGTTCTATGACTGTGGGAAGAAGTGGCACATAGAAGCACGAGCACCGTGATTGCCTCTTGTGCCTCCTGTTAGACAATTCCCTGAACATTCTGGTCAGCGCTTAGTCACCATATCCCCTGAACTGGGAGCAGATCCCAGTTCAACCCAGCAGCCTTGCCACCTTCTCTCCTTCCTAGGTGACTCACGGTATATTATCTGTATCACTGGTGGTCTCACTTAGTTAATATGTCTCTCTGGGGGTTCAGAGGAGACTCACAGCTGTTCAGGTCTCTTTCTGTGAACTCCTGGGGCTCAATGAACTTACCCTATTGCCGCTAAAGTGCAACGGAATCTCTCATAAATCTTCTCCAGCCCTATTGTATGTTGTTTAGTGCATATTATCATGTTCGACATCTCTAGTTATAGTAATCACTTTTAAAAACGTATTTCTGCAGTGTCAGTAATTAATCAAATGCCTTTGTTTCATTAGCCGTAATAGTATTTGGTTTCATGTTCTTAGGTGTTCCTCTTTATAAACCCTTCTCGTAATGAGTGTCTCCTTCTCAGCACTCAGTCACTCCAGATGCGTTAACATTGCTGATAAGGTGTTTAATGCAAAGACTGTGAAATATTTTTTTCTCGTATCAGACTGGGATCTAAAAGGGTTGGGATCAGCGTCAGGTCTGCTTTGCAGCTGCAAATATTGGCTCTGCTCTTTGAGCCCTGTAGCTCCTGACTGACTCCGGAGCGCTGTTAGCCTGTGCTCAGCCTCCACACCGTCTGCAGGACAGAGCTTCTCCTGCAGCTCCCATCCCAACTCCTGCCCCTGTCCCACACCTCCCGGGAGGTCTCTTGTTGGTTTAATAGGAATAGGATTAGTCCCTAGAGGAAAGGAAAACTCCTGACAGTCTGTAAAGAGAAGGAAAAAGTAACGAGTGAACAGACAGCGTGGGTTTCGGTAAAAGTGTAAGGAAAAAAAAAGAAAAAAAAAGGATGTCCAAACCCAACACTATATCTGTATTAATTAGAGAGTAGCAAAGGTGAAGATACATCTGCAATACATGTCATTACATATTTCCCCTGCTGAGAGCTGGTGAGTTGGGACTTCATCTATCACAGCAATATTCACTGAAGCGACATACACCAAGCTGGCTGACCAAGCCTCGTTATTCAGTATCTCTGACTTCGTAATTTGTGCCACTGAGGCTATCACTGTACCCTTCAAAGTCACGCTGTACAACAGGGACTTTCTTTTCTTCTCCTTTTTTTTTTTTCCCCCCCTGGGATAATTCCTTTTTTATTTTTTAAATCAAGCAAAAGAAATTAATTCTGGCATACATCTGGGAGTAAAATAATTGTATAAAGTCATCGGCAAACAATCTCTGCCCAAACACGCATGCAGAAAGCAAGTTCTCACAATTATGGTTAATGCAAAATGAAGTCAGATTGTAGAGGCCCCCAGCATGATTTCTAGCATGATAATGATGAGAAGAGATTAGGCTTATCACAGGCAAAGCTTGTAGTGCTGAGGTTTTAGTAATTCAAAAGCAGCCGCACTGCTACACCGCGCTTAAACTACGTATCGGCAGCAGGACGGTTACAAATCCTGCAGCTTTGCAAAGTGAGGCAAAGGAGGCCTTTTCCGCTCGATTTTACACCCTAATACAGCAAAACGCTGAAGTACAGGCACAATTTCCAGCACGCGGAGCAGCTCCGCGGCCCCGCCGGGAAGCGCCGTGTGCCTAGAGGTGCACAGGTGCTGCACGTTCCCTGGGCGCTCAGGTGGTTTGGGGTTTGGGGTTTTGGTGTGTTTTTGGTTGTTTTTTTTTTAAATGAGGCCTTATCTGAACCTCCTGTAGCTCTGTGCATCTGCCATGGGAAGGGTGGGAAGGCTCAGAGAAGAGCCTGGCAGGAGCCCAAAGCAACACTCTCTCCTCTTTTGTCTAGCGAGGGACTGCAGTGTAAAGCCCAGAGCTGTTTGCCCCAGTAGAAGGTGAAGTTGGCAGAGTGTTCAAGTGCTGGGCACGGCGTGGATCCAAAAATCCCTTACACGTCCGTATTCCTACCCTGTGTGGCACAGGTGGGAGATAGGGCTTGCCTCAGAAGAAATGGATCTGAGTGTGGTTTCCTGCACCCCAGTGAGGTCCTGCCAGAGCAGCATGGTAGCCAGTGCTGGTCTGGCCGTGGCAGACCGAGGGTCCATTTTAGCTCTTGTCCTTGTCATTGTTTTTCCTTTGCAACTACATGTCAGGACCCTTGACTTCATAGTACCAACTTCCTTGGCACTGGTCATTGTGTCCAAAAACTTATGCCCCTTTGACTTGATCCCGACAAGGGTCTACCCTCACTGGCAGAGACAATATTCTCCTCTGGATAACCTGAATAACACAGGACAACAGGACATGAAGAAATACAGCCTCCAAGCAGCCATCGTGTGAATTAGCCGAGCTGGAAAACAGCCAGGCTGCAGGAACAGCAGTGCTGAGTCAGACCAAGAGGTCACCTAGACCATATCCTGTCTCTGACCAGCCCGTAGCGGATGCTCACCAAAAGAGCACAAGAGCAGGGCAAGTACAGTGATATTTCCTCCACTTCATCCTTCCAGTTTCTGGCAATCTGGAGTTTAGGGACTTCCTGAGCCAGGACTGTATCTTCATCTCTGCAGTCTAGGAGCCTTTGATGGACTTTTCTTTCAAGAATTTTCTAATTGCTTTTTGAACCCATTTATACTTTTTGGCCTCCACGACATCCTGTGGCAACGAGTGTCACAATGTGGTTATGCATTGGGTGTGTTTACTTTCAACCTGACACTTAATCATGTAAAGGCTCCCCCGTCCTTGCACTACAAGAGACACGTTTTTATCACATTCTCCAGGCCATTCCTGATTTCACATACCTCTCTCATCTGCTGTCCCAGTGGTCTCTTTTCCAGCTGAACATTCCCAGACCATGTGATACTTCTTGATTCTAAAGGCTTTCCGTAGCTTTGATCATCCCTGTTGATCTCCCGTGAACGTTTCTGGTCCTGCTCTGTTCCTCCCAGGCAGAGCAGCAGCCCTGCCTGCAGTGGTGAAGAGGGCACACACCATCAGTGTGCGCAGCAACACAGCGACGGGGACGGGCATCTTTTTGTTCTCTCGGTTTCTCTCCTAACAATTCCCGATGTTCAGGTTTTATTTCTGGATGCTACTGGGCCCTGAGTTACGTTCTTAACAGCACTATCCACAGCGACTGCAGGGCGTCTTTCCCAAGTGGTAACCGCTAATGTAATGTCCATTACCGTACAGACATCATTAGGGTGGGGTTTCTTTCCTGTAAACATGAGTTTGCATTTCTTATCATGAAACTTTTATCTGTTATTTTATCATTTGCTAATGTGAGATCACAGTCACTGCTGGAGTGAGATTTTCTGCGACAACCAGCATTAGTTGTTTTACTGATCACAGTTAGTATTAGCTTTTTATTAACCTGGGAAGGATTAACACAGTGGTAATGATTAGTCCCATCTCTAAGGGTGGTATTGGACACAACCCATCAAGCTTTGGGTTTTGTGCCTTTATGATGCTCTTCTCTGGACCAAAGATGCATTTGACATCTCAAAAGGAGAGGCGACACCAACAGACTCCCTCGTTTCTTGAATTACAAACATCAGTTCTTACCTCATCATCCTACATGGAGTAGAGTTGAAATGCCTGATTAGTGAGACGGGTGTAATGCACACGCTTGGGGCTGTTCCAGGCACTGGAGCTAATCCAGGCTGTGTGGTACAGTGATAGGCCTGGAGCTACACAGGCTGCAGATTGGATTCCAGGTTGAAATTAAGCTGTTGATTTTCTTTATGAAGCTTTCAATATACCACGACACTTATGTTTGGAAGGCCCACCTCTTCTGATGCTGCTCTGTGACAGTGGCGAAACATGTGCAGGTACAACCTTGAATCCCACAAGTTACTTGTCAGTTCTGTCTCGTCCCATAATCCGAGATCTTCTTTCCCCTGTACAGTTTGACTCTGTACATCCTAGGGATGCTGTGGAGGGCCCGTTGATCGACTGCTGCGTTGGGAAGTAGGGACACACTGAGGCTGGGGGTGATTTTTGAGGTTCACGCTTGATTGCGATTGGCCGTTGCAGGGTGGGAAGAAGAAGGCGGCTTTCCTTGCGACAGATGCTGGGGAGGCAGAGCCAGGATAGGTCGTTTCCGATGGGAGCTCATGGTATGAAATAAATAAGGGGAAAGTGAGAGTGAAAGACACATTGTATAAGATGTACAACTGGCAAGATGCCAGCATAAATATTCATTGCGTATGTTAATTAGCAACTATTGCTGTTACTCATTAACTAATTTATTCAACAAATAGCATTCAGGCCACTCTAGAACACTGCATACTGTTACTGCTAAAAGGGGTATCAGTTTCCCTGGCTGTCACCTGGAGACATTGATACTCCCCCATCTTTGCGAGTACTTTGATATGTGGAGATGAAAACTGCTGCATGGGGCCAACCAAGCACAGTATATTGCTTGTAGAGTGGGAGAAGTCCAATCTTATTCCCAGCAACACGCATAAGAGATTTAATTCATTAGTTCAACCTCAGTTGGAGAAGAATGGGAAGTGTATGACAGGACTTCTGTTCGGACGGTAGCAGTAGTGTGTGGACTGCAGAAAGTCTGCAGAGGGATGGATGGGCTCCTCTGTGAATTGACTTTCTTTAAAAGAGAGGAATCAAGGGTAGAATAAAGAGTCAACACAGGCAGTTCCCACCGAATCTGATAGGACCTGCCTGCCAAAACTACAGCTGACGGCAAAGAGTTGCAGAAGATGTTGGTATTACTGAGTGACCGGATGATAAAACAGAAAATGGAATTCAGTGTTGGAAAGTGCAAAGCAATGCACTTCAGAGAGAAACGGTCTGAGTATGCCGTATGCAATGAGGGCTTCTAATATACCTATTACCAATCAGGAAAGGGAAACTGGAGCCACAGGGGACAGTCCTATGAAACTATCACACCACCAGTGCTCAGTAGTGATCAAAAAGGCAAATGGGATGTTAATTATTATTGGGAAAAGAATACAGGACCGAAAGAAAATGTTATATAAGCCATTACTTAAATCCAAGTACAATCAAAGGGACTGGTCCCCCCACCTCAAGCACAGAGCAGAACTAGACGAGATCTGTAACTGTGATAGAATGGAGTGTGATTGTTATGAAGGAATAACTGCTATGCAAAGACTGAACAAGTAGACTGGAATCTTCCATATGGAAAAAAGCAATGATGAAAGGCAACATCTGAGAAAAATGGTTTAAATCCCAAATAGCATAGAAAAGGTAAATAAAGACAGCTGTTCTTACAACAGAAGAATTGGGAGACACGCAAAGAAATGATCAACCAGCAAATTCAAACAAGAAATACTGTTTCATACCACATCTAATGGATTTGTGGAACTCCTTGCCCAGGGTGTTGTAGAGGCCAAGAATATAACTGGTTTCAGAAAAGGAATAGAAACATTCGTGATGAAAAATTCCTTTAGTGTCTGTTGAATGCAAAGGCTTAGGAAGTTGTTGATTGCTGAAACCTGGGAGGATGCTATGCCCACAGAAGGATTACTGTCCCATGCCCTGCTTTGGACTCTCTCTGCAAACCTGCTGCAGATCAGAGACATGGTCCTGGGGCACCTGGACTCATGGTGTGTAAGAATTTTTATGTCAATGATCTGCAGTGAGGATTGAGGTCCCTTTGAAGTCCCTTCCACCCTATCTTCTAATTGGACATTGGAGAAGAGCCAAAGGATGAAAAATCCTGATCGAGCAAGCGATTGATGGATCGATCTGTCTATGTATCCAGATAATATGTGTCATTTAAGTCATTTAAGCTTAAGCTTCATGGTGTGTCCTACAGTACATAAGACAAATGTACCTTGACATACAGTAGAGCCACCAGTAGTATGCTGTCACATATGGCAGATGTGGATTGCACCACAGCACTCACAACTCACCAGATGAGGTAGTGGGCTGATCCGTATGGTCTGCTCCCACAGCGCTGTCTCTGTGGCAAGATACAATGGCTGTGCTAGTAAATTCAGGTATGGCAGCAGCATCCCCCGGTGCTGGGCTGTGACTGCCTGCTCTAGCAGAGCATTAGAGCATCTCTGACATGAATTTGGCCCATTCTAACCCTGTTCCTGGGCACAGCACTTAGATCAGCCCAGGGACCATTTCCAGTAAGCGATTACCATGAGAACAATTTTAACTAGGCAGCTCGCTAACACAGACACTGTCTTTTCCATGCCAACTGGCCACAGTGCCCAGGAACACTGCTGGGCTTGTTTAATTAACCAGTGTACGTGTAGCTTCTGTGTCTGGATCCAATTACAGGGTTAGGTCCACAAGGACAGGGGAGATGAATTTGTGAATCAAAGCGTTACAGATTTGTTGCCTGTGAACGACAACATTTTTATAGGAGTCTGAAGGAAGAGAGACTGCTCAAAGAAAACCCCGAAGATTCTTATCTCAGCTGTAAGAAATGTGTGCATTTTGGAACTGCACACTAGCGATAGTAGGATGCTCAGCTGGAAAGTAAAGGAACTAGAACAGAGGCTCAAGGACTCTGAAGCTCAAGGGGGAATGGCCCAGAGGAAAATTCTAGCAAAAAAAGGAAATAAAGGAGCAAATGAAAACGTAGCTGACTTTTACACAGTACCTGAGACAATGACCTCCTAGCACAGCTTCTTAGAACTGGTATATTTTAAATAAAATGTAAAGTGAAGTAGCAATTAACTAAAAAGACAATCCAAGTCCAACCCCTGCAACAAGTCGCAATATGTAGAGAAATATGTGTGAAATTCTTTGATGGGGGTTTAAAGTATGAGATAAAAGTAGTGTTGAGAAAACAGCGTGCTCTCTCCTATCTGGTCCATCATCACCAGTGACTCTAAGTCGGTTGTGGTAACTGGCTAGCATTTGGTACTGCTGATTTTTAAGGTGGTTGAGGCTGAGGGAGAAAATGTAGATGCACACTGTTCCCAAAGTGTTGGTTGCATTTTATTAAAGCATGAAAAATATCAGTGAGCTGACATTACTCATGCTCAAGCTGACAAAAAGCTCTGCGTGAAAAGCCCTGATGGCCCTCTTCCTGTGTTAGCAGGTTGCAATGACATAAACTTAGGCTTTCAGAGGAGCGTGGAGCTTTTCTTCCTAATTTATACTATGCTCTAACTTTGAAGATGGGTAAATCTGCACCCAGCTTCATGCACAGAACTGTCATGGTTTCTGGTGTGGGGCAATGGGGGCAGTGGGATGGATCTAGCATTCTGGTTCCTGTGGCACAGGGGCACCATGTGTGATGGGGAAGAGCCAGAAGACCTGGGAGGACTCTGCATAGCATGGGAGCAGGAGTGGAGGGGCAGAAGCTGGGCCAGCAATGCTCAGGCTTTACCCTTAGACATCCTCTCGGCTCCACTTCAGGAAAGCTCCCCCTTGCTTTCCTATTTTAATTTGCTCACAAAATGTTTTCTCACACTACACAGGCTCTTTTTTATTATTATTATTTTTGGCAATGTTTTACAGGTTTATTTTTAATTTGGTGCAATGGCTCACACCCAGCAAGCCTCTCTTTAATTCAATGAGAAGTCTTCTCTCTTTGGATAAAGTCCTCATGGGAGAAGAAGGTTTTAAAGTAGCCCAAGGAGGGGGTAGGGGAAAGACAAGGGATTGTTTTCTTTGAAAGAGGAGCAACATGTATCTACGAATCAAGAAGTTTTCTGCAGCCTACGCTTAAAAACCCTGGAGAGTCCCTTGCAGGGAGGGTATCACCTCAGGGAGAGTCCATCCCTCCCTCCCTCCCCTACACATGCTGGCTCTGGGTGCAGACAAAGTTTACCTCTGCATTCGAATAGCTGCAAGCCCTGGCTCCAAACCCACCCAGCCTCTCATGCCTCCTGTGGGAAACTGCTCCCCAGCCCAGCTCCCCGGATGTGGGCACTGGCTTCCTCCACAGTGGGAAAGAGGGATGCCAAAGCCCCCAGGCAAGTGAGCATCCGGAGGGTGCCCATCATCCAAGCCCAGGCCCCCATCCATGATGTGGTAGATGTGGTGAAGTTTCACTGCTGGGGCTGGAAGAAGAAGAGAAGTGGGCAGTTCACATCCAAGAGGTTTCCAGGGATATCACAAATCCTAGGGGATCAGCAGGAAGTCAAGCCCATCCACAAGGGCTGGACGCCCCATGCCTCCCACCTGCTCCTCAGCAGACAGCCTGGAGACAGCACAGGAGACATGGTGGGACTCCAATCTTTTCTGGCTTTTTCAGGCAGGCTTTGAGAGGCTGTCTTGGGGACAGAGCTGCTCGGTGGCCCTGCCTTGGCCCATCCAGCCTGGCATCCTGTAGGGGCACTGTCTGCAGGCAGTGGCTTCACTAAGGTCCAGAAGGAAATAGCTGGGAAACACAGGATGACATTTACCTCTCTTCTCTTGGGAAGGTCCCTTCAAGGCGTTACTTTTACAGATGAATCCAGGCCACAGAACTCTGTAACCGTGTTTGTAGCAGAGGTGAGGGAAGTGAATGCTTTTACCATCCTCCTGAGGGAGATGTGTTTCATATTATGGTAAATACTGTAATTTCTAGGTGATATCTATCTCTGTTGCATATGCTTCCTCTGTACAGTTACGGGAATAAGGCACATCATTTAGTAGCACTGAAAGTAAAAAGCAGCCACGTTGTCACTCAGAGCAGACAGGGAGGTGGTTGTCTGTTTTGTCTAGTGTACAGTATGAAGACTTTTTAATGTCCCACCAGGAACATCTCTTTAAAGCAGCCTGTCAGCTTTGCACTTTAATCCTTTTGGCTACAAAATACAGGAAAAAGAATGGAAAAGTATCTCATTTTAAGCTACAGTTGCTTAACCTGCTTCAGTATTTACATATTTTGCAGCAGACAAATGACGGGTTTGCTCACTAGCAAGGACTTTGTTTTGTGCCACTTTTATTTTCCTCACAGCTTCGTTGGTACTTGGTTGCCCATCAACAATGCACTGGGGGAGATACGTCATTTCATATGACTTAGCTACAAGGCACATATTGGACTTCCAAATGCTTGCATTCGTTGTTCCATTCACAGTATATGGTGTCCCACTCCCTTTTGAATAAGGACAAGTATTTTTACATATGCAGGTCATCAGATAGCTCAAGATAATTCTATTTTGACTGGGTACTGAAGGACCATACTCAGAAACCAGTCACATGGATTCCCCCTCCTGCCTCATTGTCCACACTTCTTGACAATCAGTCAGTTGTCCTTCTTGGCTTTTTTCACTTGGAGCAGCTGAGTAAAGCCACATGCTCTCTGGATAATCAAACAGCTGATCCTCGAAGCGTGCATTGCCAGTCGTGACTCGGTAGATATGGAGACACTATCGCTAGCTGGCCTTATGATACGCTCCTCGTGGCTACTGAATAGGCAATAGCACAAAGAGATGAGGGAAGACATTCAGGGCACGTGCACAAACCTAAAGTATGACGTGGCAAAGAGTATCTTTGTTTGCAAGGGATATGTAACCTTCAGCCAGGTCTCCATTTCTTGCACCTGGACGTCACGTCCTTGAGTACAGTAGGCCCGCACCTATGTGTTTCACCTACACATCCAGCTCTTCCACAACTTCCCTTTCAAATGCTTGTCTTTTGCAGAGGAGACTTGCTGGAGACCCATTGCCTAGACTAAGGACAGAAAACACGCACAGAGACCCCATTCTTCCCTTTAATGAGATGCCATCTCCATTTAACTGGTTTCTGGCAGAATTTTCAAGCGTTGCAGATCTCACATTCCAATTACATCAGTTGGTATTTTGCTCTTTGGCAAAGGCCACCAACTTCAGCAGCTTGCTGCATTCACTACCAGTAGCAGAGATTACCTACGAAACAGGGCGACAGGCCTAAATAAGCAAGTTACACGCAAGGAGCCAGATCCTTGGCCCAGCTGGGGCTGCTTTGCCCAGCTCCGGCAGCACAAAGCTGTCACCAAGCCAGCCCAAACAGCTGTTGGAGGATTCCCTTGGCGCAAAAGAATTCCTGAATGGCAAAGAGCCACTAAAGCAACTCCTACACACTCTCACTCACTGGTCCCCAGAAATCCCTGACAGCTGGGGCGGCACAATGGGGCCAGAAGCACCTGTTACCATTCAGAGCAGCCTAAAGGCTGCTCTATAGGGCAATGAATGGCAAAACGAGCACCCAGCATCTTTGGGAGCACACAGAGGCTTGCCTTTATCACCTCGCATCCAGAGCCGGAGGTGCACCGTGGGAATATTTTTTCAAGGCACTGCTGTGGTAGTCAGAAACTCAAGGCACTCCACGCATGCCCGTGCTTTCTGGCGTTCGTATTTGAGGAGGCTTGAGTAAGGGAAGAAGGAAGTCTGAACTCCTGCAAGGGAAAGGAGCCTGGAAGCAGAGCCAGGCTTCACAGTTTGGCAGCTCTCAGAATGGACCTACTGGAAACCTCAGATAGGAGCCTCCTTCCAGAAATTTGGAGCCATCTATTCTGAAAGCCAATATTGTAGCTTGGCATCTTACTTAGTTTGGCGTTTCAGGTAACACTCAGGGTTTTCTCTCAACCTGCAGTCCCAGTCAGGTCTACTAGAATATTTCCCTTCACCTCGCTTACCCTCATGGTCAGCTGGCCTTTGCCAGTTCCCTGTTGTCACTGACCCTAAAGAGTCATCTCGCTCCCAGCTCTCCTCTCAGTCTAATACAATCCCCTTTTTATTCAGAACTTGCCTACCACAAGGTTCCTCGTTGATGCTCTTCTGCTCTACTCAGATTTTGGGTCTGACATCTGCACTTCATTAATCATTTGGCACATGGGAACTGATGAGTACCTTGGAAACACAAAGGTATCCCAGGAAAGGAGGCTAGATGTACTGGTTCCTCAAGTGGCCATAAAAAGGCTGTGTTGTGGTATACTTCTAGAGGAGGTGTAGAAGCAGAATGAAACCCCTGTTTATGCTCAGGTTTGGATGCTAATGTTTAGGACAATTTATCTTTTTTCCCAGGACCAAGTTATATCTGAAGTTCTAAAATAAAATCTGTATAAATGGTGCATAGTGAAAAACAAAGGAATAATTCGCTATTTTTATTTCATCAGGCACTCATCAAATTCCAAATAAATAATAATTAAAAATCCAAGTCTGTTAATCATCCTCTCCTAGTGCTGATCATGGGATTCATCCCCAGGCCTAGACAGACTTCACTCAAATGACAGTATCAGCATCAAGATTTCATGCAGCATCTGAATGGAGCATTGTCTTTGTGCTGTGCTCTTAACACGCTCTTGCTCTTATTAATTGGGTACTTAATAAGAATTTGTGAGGAATCCACCTTTCATATACTGCCAATGTGAAAGGGATTAATATTGAAGAGATCTAACAAAGGACACAAAGACAGGCCCTGACCCGGAGACCTCCTAATCAAGGATTTAGACAATACACAACAGGTGAATACCCCGGTGGGATAAATGGAGACAGGAAGGGGGAATGGAAGACAAGTGCACTTGCCTAAGCTAATAATCACAGTGATCTCAAGAGTCACAGGTGGTCACTAGCTGAACCCGTGATTCAGCAGCCAAAAAAGTTCAGTCCAAAAGCTTACAAGATGAATGTGCTCTATGTGAGCACAGAGCAAAGCATTTCAAAACCACTGGAAGGACTCCCACTAATGAGGCCTGAGGAGCTGAAATATTTACCTCTTGGTTTTAATCATGATTGGATGCAAAATTTGTGGGTACAATAAAGACAGTGGTTTTATGGCATGTTCTAATCCCTCCGTAACTATCCTGAGCAAGTACCTCTGTGTTCCTCAGGTGACAAATGACCTGTCTCTTTCCCTCTGAACCACACAGGCTACTGCCCTTCTGGACTCCACTTTTACTAGTGATCCCTTCTGACACCAGCAAGCCACATGCACCAGTTACCTTTCATCACAAGCCGTTTTGCTTCCTGAGGTATTAACTGAATTCAGAGCAACAGTTTTCAACCTGTACCTAGTTTTGAAGATTGGTGCTTTCTGAAGTGAAGTTTGGTGCTGGGCTTAAAAACTCGCCTAACCCTTCCAAGCACAACAGCTGATCTAATAAAAGCTACTCCTTTTCCCTACAAGTTTTGACCTTCCTAACTCTTAACTGGATGCTCAAAAATTGCAGATTTTCACCTTTTTCTGGAAAGCTTGTTCCAAGTGCAAAGTAAGCCTTAGCATTTTAATTCATCAAGTCAATGATTTTCCATTGCAGCTCAGAAGAGAGTCAATCAGAATAATGCTGCTGGGATCAGGTAAGCACGCAATCAGGGAGAGATCAGAAAAGATGGGGAAGAACAAACAATATTCTGTTTAAGAAAAAAAATATTACTTATTATTGTTGCTGATGCACAACCACTAATTCCAACAAGGATATGTCACCGAGATGTTGCAGGATGAGGTAAGAAATTACAGTTGTGACAGCAGACCTTTGGTTTTGCAGGCAAGGAAGAGTTTGCGAGCATCAGTCTTTGTGTTGGACAGGTTATAGACTCCCTCAATGTATGTCAGAAAAGCATCGCTGCCACAGAACAAAACTGAAAATGAAGTCCTCAGCAATTTTGTGTCCTACTGTAGCGTATAGATATGGCAAAGGTAACCAACAGAGGTCACGAAATGCAAAGCCAGTGGAACCAGACCCTCAGCTCATGTCTGCACTGCAAAGGGTTGCTGGCGTAGCCACATCAGGCAGTGCATAGAGATGTCCCTTCCTCACATGGGTCTTACAAACAAAAACTCTTGCTTTGCTCTTCTGGGATAACACATTTGCCTCTGGGCTGAGGGTGGAGGTGAGGGACGTCACACTGCCAAAAGCGCAGTTTTCCTGATATAAGCTACATTCACAATAGGCGTTTTGCTGGTGAAGAACACTGTTAAGCTGTATTGGCAGAGCAGAGGGATGTGGACCTGATCCGAGAGAAGCTGGCAGGTTTGCATACTGTGTATTATCCCTTTCCAACCTTCTCCTCTGAATAAAAAATGGTGTGGAATCTAATTTCCTCTCTGAATAAAACATGAATATAGATAAGACAAAGTAAGGACCCGAAGACCACAGCAGCATACTTTCTTGTGCTTCTTACTATTCAACATCATGGCAGCTCACATATAGAGCAGCTCTAGAAACCATCTGTCATTGAGCGGCTCTTTATTCAAATGAAATCAACTGTGAAGTAATCATGGTTCTCATTTTTATTATCTCTCCTTACAGTGAACTTGATTAAAATCCAGCGCACGGTATGCAAACAGGCTGTTGTAAATTTGTACTCTGACAAAAGGGGAGAGAAAGTGATCTGCCCACGTGCCTAGAACTTTGTCATTATACATGGGGACAAAAAAAGGAAGGGGCATACTGGGTTGCATAAACAAGTTTGTCCGGACACAAACTGTCCTAGCCCTATACAAAGGCCACGTCTGCTGCGTGACACCATCAGAGGGGCCGAGGAGAAGCTAGTTTTACTAGCACGTATAAAAGGCTTGGGCACGTTCTGAATAAACTAGATAGCCTGGCTTCAGCAGCACGTGCTTTAAAGTCTTTTGCCCAGGAGGATGATCCGAGCTTCTGAGGAATGAACTCAAAACAGACGTGATTCTCCTTTCACTTCTGGCGGTGTAAATGGGGAGTGATTCCATTGTGTGGCTGGTATGAATGAGACTGGGAAACAGTCCCAATCAGTCAATCATTCCCTGCTTTGTCTATTCATTAAACCCCTCTTCTCCTCTGCACAGATGGCCAATGTACTATTGTACTCTAAGAACTGGCCAAGTTAAAAAAACAACCAAAAGGAATATGCCTGACAAGTCAGCACTAAATGTTTATTTTTCAAAAAAAGGGGTGTATTAGCCTGATAGATAAAGCTTATGCTGTACACATATGTAAGTAGATACAGATATATATACACACACACGTAGATATGCAGAATATATATAACATACATATACACAGACATATGTGTGTATGTGTGTGTGTATATATATATATATATATATATACATCTTACTTCAACACCCTCAGATTTCCCAGCACAAGGCAAAAGGTGTGATTTTTTGAAATCATGGTAGCTAGCACAATGTTAACAAACCTGTCTTTGTGCCTTGGAAAAGACACAGCCAGAGGGGGAGACTGCAGGAAACAGGAATTTGATGGAGAAGCATTTTGCAGCCATTGCCACCTAAAACCAGGAGCATGCCCAGGAGCGCAGCCGTGAAGTGTGCAGGCTGTGCCGCAGCTCCTGCCGGCTGCAGACAGCAAGCGCTGGGCTGGAAAGGTGCAGGATGGAGGAGGTGTGTAAGGAGACAAGCAGACAGGGGATGCCATGTAATTCCTGCCAGTCTCCAGGGTATAAACAGAGAAGAGATGTTGTCTGTCACCCAGCGGTCCCCAGCCAGTCTGTGTGACCCACTAGACAGGGTCTGTGACAGGCTGGGCATTAAACCCAGCTCTCCTTAGCCACAGAGTGCTCAAGTATCCAGTCTCTGTACCTTTTTCTGGCAAAATCCTGTATAATTATTAGCTGGGATTAATACTTACACGGGTCTCAGTTCACCCCAAGGTCTAAGGGATTTTACCATTGACGAATTTCTACATTTTCCCTGGAACATGCTAAAAAATTCTATCCCTGCTGAAATCTTAGAGCTCTGGCTAGTCACAGGGACCCAGAACACAACTGGAGGTTATCACATTCACACTGTGAATGGCACTCATGCTTGTCAGAGTGTTTTACAGCATTCCCATCGTAGCATGCTGCTGAAAGGGTGATCCAAGTCTCCCTCTGAGTGCTATAGTTTGAGCAAATGCACCCATCATCTGCACCCAGCCAGTGGCTTCTTGTTAGCTGGCACACAGAAATTCATGGACAAGCTTCTTGGACAGCTTGAGTCATGATGACAGTGCACAAGCCCACCTTTGGATGGACTATACCTAGGCTGTTCAGGAGGCACTGGCCACCAGATCTGAGTTTTTTAAAGCACTGTATGGGGTAAAACTTGCTTGTGAAAAGGAAGACGAGGGTTTGTTGTTCAAGGAAACGTCTCGGGTCGATTGAGTTTTGTGCTGACCTCTGCTCAGTTCTGCCCTGGGTAACTGCCAGGAACAGATACACGCCCTGTAATGTCCTCAGCTTAGTTAAGCTGATTTCTCCTGGGCTGAGGGTGTCTGTAGGGTCTGGGCATGGACATGCCTTCCTAAACTGTGTGCTTCTTGCCTTGGCACCCAAGGACTGATAGTTACAAGAAGCTAGGTAAAATCATATGTAAATTAAGATGTTGTCTCTCATATCATACTGCAAAGACCATGGTTTTAAAGATGTGGAGTCTGTGTAGGTGTCCAAAGAGTGTTCTCCATCAGCTGTTGCTTTACAGAAAACACGTGCTGAACCAAGTGCACCACTGAAACACCTATGCATGTAATAGATGTACACAGGGAATGGAGTGTTTTATGCTGCCTGAGTGGCCTCTGCTCTTCAGGCAGGGCACTTGGTATATGTGTCCCTGCCAAAATCATGAGCTGTGAGCTATGGGGAACTTTACTCCTTCCCTGTAGGGCCCTTGATGCTCTGTAGCCATAATTCACTAAGGATGGATGTCAGAGCCTTATCGTACTTGGAGACATATCAGACCTGCTAAAGACAGGAGAGTTCCACATTAACTAGTGAACTTTCAAGCCATTTTGATCTGGAAATTTTGAGATATTCTTTGTGAAAAATAAACGTAGGGAGCATTGCTTCCAGATAACAGGATGTTCATGGTAGCTCTGGTACGTGTCATTGTTTCCTGCACAAACAAAATGTTGCTGTAATTCTTCAATGAAGAAAATGATGCCAATAAAGAGAAAAGAAGGGAAAATCTGAGAGAGCGTGGGGCACCTCTGAGTATACAGGATGCAGCTGCAAGAAGAACAAAATGTCTATTTTGTCTGCAATAGGTAGGAACTCAAATATGCAGCACCCAAGAAATAAAGGGTTTTACCCAGGCGTAAACAGAAGATGGTGATTACTTTGGAGCTGCATACAAATGTTGAGATTCCTTGGCAATGATTTCATACCTTTTCCTGAGGCATGCTCTGCTGGTACATAAAAACAGTATCTTCCCATGTCCCACAGGGATTTATGTTTTTGTTAGTCACTCGAGGTGGGGCTGTGGGCAGGGTCAAGCAATCCACCTAGAGGTGAAAATGTGGGAGCAGCTCTCCCTCCCGCTTCTTTTCTGGGGGTTTCATTTGCTGCCTTTTTTAATAATGAAAACCGAACCAAAACAAGAATGCAGCATCTGAAGTGTTTAGAAAACACAGGGCCCCACTTAGATGAAAGCAAACTGTGTTCCCTCATCAGGTGGATGGAAGTCTTCGCCCTCCTGTGTTTATCTGCTCCCTGCTAACCTCAATTCACCTTCATGGCATCCGGGGAATCTTTGCTACAGGGCTCATGTATCAAAGGCTTCATCTTCTGAATGTCTCATTGCCCCGTGCTTCGTCAGATTAGGTTGCTGCACATCCTTCCATTGATCCGGTGGGCTTTGGATGTGGGACCTTTGTCCCTTTTCCAACCAGTACGTTGTGACTTTTCTCTGAACTGCTACCTTATTTTGGATATGTATAGCCCACCACTCATACAACTTTGGATTCTTTAAAAATACCAGCACTTGGAAACAAGTTCCAAGAAGCCCCCCACACCCCCCATCAAGATAACTTCACCCTTAGTTAGTCCACACAGAGTGAGAGGCAGCAGAAGAGGGGTGCTGAGCTGCATGGAGTTGAAGACAGCTGGGAACCAGAGGAAAGGAAGCGTTGGGGTTCTCCCCAGACTCTAAACAAATGACTCATTCTGCTGCTCAATGGCAGGGGCTTTTTAACAGATAATCTACAGGGTAATCTAAGGGCAAAAATATAGGAGGTTCGGATTTGTCCAAGCTACCCACCAGTCCTGACCGGGTCAGACAGCTCTCTGAGAGCAGGATATACACAGCTGCCACACAGCACTTGGGAGATGTCTTAATGTTGAACACTTGAAG
Source organism: Psophia crepitans (assembly GCA_013399095.1). Classification (NCBI taxonomy): domain Eukaryota; kingdom Metazoa; phylum Chordata; class Aves; order Gruiformes; family Psophiidae; genus Psophia; species Psophia crepitans. The sequence goes on from VWZZ01000080.1 coordinate 52,906, forward strand.
AAATAAGACATCTCTAAAAAGACAAGGTATAAAGCCTGACATCTTGCTTTAAGTATATATAGTCTGGATACATTTACTGCTTGTGTAAAAGTGACTCACGGGCTTGGCACGAGGTAAGCACAGTTCTAGGAAGCTCTTTGAGGGCCATCACTGCTGGCAAAGAACTTTTTTAACTTCTGACCTGAAAAGTCCTCTACTGTCCCAGACAAGGGCTTCTCTTCAGCAAACACCACCATTTCCAGTGAACTGAACAGTAGTTTTACAGTCTGTACAAACCAGGGTATCCCAAGGAAATTAAACATAAACCTGTAAATTAAAATGACTTTTGAAATCCAACTTGCAGAATTTACCTTTACACTGTATTTTATTTCAAAACAAACTCAATGCTCCTTTTGCTTCAGGCTGTACGTCTCCTTAACAGACATTTTAAAGCTTAATCTCACATTCTTCATTTTCTTGAGTAATTATGTGCATAAAGTAACCATCTCTCCATAGTTTAGCACTGCAGTAATTATGATCAACTGAAGATGACCTAACATGAAAAAAGCAGACCTGAAAAAGGCTTACATGCCCCAAACCTTATCTTTGTTTTTGCACCCTTATCAGTTGGCTTAATAAAAAGATACCATCTTACCTTCCAAACAACTGCCTTGTTTATATCGTTAGATTATCATGACTTTAGCAACTCTCACATTTTTTCTTCACCTTTGGAAAAAGAGACATTACACATGTTGCTGCCTATAGGTTCTGTCCTAAAGCATTATCACTGTCTATGTCACTCTAGTTGTACAAGTGACTAATCTGAGCAGCTTTAGGGAGAATCATAGAACAACATAGGCTGGAAGGGACCTCTCAGTGTCACCTGGTCCAACGCCCACTCACAGCAGAGCCAACTTCAAAGTCAGATGCAACTTCAAAGTTAGATCAGGTTGCTCAGGGTCATATCCAGCTGAGCCTGGAGTACCTCCAAGGATGGAGACTCCACAGCAGTCAATGATCTGAAGCACTTATTGCTCTCTTGAAGTTGTGTGATACTTAAACACCATGCAGCTATTTAGCAGTGAGCTAACGGGTGTTCATGTACTGGGCAACACAGCACTAGTCCTTGGTCCTTCGGAGCTGTTGCTGTTGCACATGCATTCCTGCTTGTTGCTAGTTAAAAAAACCCAAACAATTACCCTCAGTGCTGAAGTTGCTAGTACTTTCATCTTCATCTTTGTTTTTCTTGGTTTCAGGAAATATTTCCTACCAGTTTGTCTGAGCATTTATCATATTTCAATATTCTTTTTACCCAGAAAAAAAAAAAAATGTCAAAAGTCTCAATAAAACCTCAAACACTGGAGCTATAATTAAAAAACCTTATAAACTTCAAAATGAACCTGAGGCAAAATAATAGAGGAAAAAAAAATTAAAATGTGCTTAATCCAAAGACTGTTTGCCTGCCTTTGCTTGCATCCAATTTTACCTGACGTTCATTGACCTGAAGAGAGTTTTCACCTATTTCACTGGCATGCTGCACATTTATATTATCTGAGGTTCTCTGGACACAGAGCTTTTTTCACTCATCCACAATTGCTTTGTTTTGATTTGAGGCATCACTGGAGCATTGCTTGTGGACTCCCTAGTATCAAGTGGGTGGATAAGAAGCAGCAATGGTGGAAGTGATGAGAAGCAGCGCTGCAGAGGGATGATTTTGGCCAGGGGAAGGAGTTTACATGTGATTTATAGGGGGTAAAGTGTGAAGCATTCAAGGGTGTGTCCTGTTCTAGAAGATCACTATTAAAGCAAATCCATATTTGTAAGTGGAAGTAATCAGATACATGTAAAAAGAGCACAGTTTGCTCTTTCTAGCATTAATACCATTGATAGTTAAATGAAAGCATATGTATTGTTCGTAGTGCTTGCCAGTATTTCAGTATATTGATTTAGGTCTCTATAATATACTTCAGGAATAAAAAATTGAAAAGGTTTGCAAAAGTCAGGGTAAGAAATCTTTTGACACCATTTCTGATAGATTGTTGATTTCACCTAAATTAGTTTGGATTTTGCTCCTACAATTCTTCTGCTAAAACCTTCCAGGTTGTCAGACAGCAGCCCATAATTTCGAAGAAAGGATTGACATTTTCCACTGAACATTGTGTTAAAAGCAATTTCTGTTCCACTTTTGTCAAAAATGTCTACAAAATATTACTAGTTTTCTGCTGACTTCTCTTTGGCCCTTTCTTTGAAAGAACCAAAGCCCATTTTAAGGGATTTGGATAAGAGTCTAATACACTTGCAATTGCTTCACTCCCACTCAGCTGTCCTAATTCCTGTAGTCCAGATCTCTGGCCCTTCCTGATGAGTTGACTGTAACATGACTCATCTCCTTGACCTACCCAGCTGTTCTTATTTCATTTCCCTTTGCTGGGTCAAAGACAATCAGATCATTTATTTCAACCTTTCCAAAATGAAGGAAAACTAAAATTTTTAAAGGGCAACATAACGTAACCAATGATACAATTACATATTCTCATACACAGATTTGTTGACCTGGATTTTGAGTAGGACTCAGCTATTTGATGTTGATTAATAACATTTGTAGGTATTTGGATTAAGACAATACCAGAATAAACATGACAAATCTTGCTGATTTTCTAAGGTCGAGGAAAAATTTCCTCTATGTAGCATTACACTGCGGCTCTATGTAATACAGTGACTTTTCTTCTTCTTTTGAAAGACTAATTAGCAGTCACAACTAAAAAACAAGTAACTGGCCCTACTGAGCCAAAAGTATAGCTTTTTACTGCAGTTCCTTTATATTTCACTACAGAAATACCAATATAGCTTAAGGCCAGCCATTCAGGTTCCTGTCTACCTGCAGATTCTTGTCATGTTCTCTTTTTGCCAGGTCTCTTGGAGGAATTTATTATGGTAGGCATCATCATTGTCTTGGGTGAAACATCATGAAGCAAAGATAACAGGATGGGAGAGTTAAACTGGGCAGGAAAGGAGGATTAATAAGGGGAATGGAAACAGACTGGAAAGAGATGTTTTGTTTCAATAGGTTGGCCAAGGCAGGCAATATTTTCTGGTTTTTTGTGGCTTAGTGTCAAAAACTCCATTATCAACGGGCAGACAGGAGAAGAAATAGTTTGCATAACATGAACACCTCAGCTTTATGTGTCTGGCATAGATCTTCCCGAATTTTTTTTCCATCTGTGTTATTTTCCTCTTCAATAACAACAAAAAAACCCCAACCTAATGAAAGAGAAATAGCCCAGGATAACAAGATTGGTGTGATGTATCTACCAGTCCTTTCTTTGAAAGCAGAAACTTCTGCTTACTTGTTCTAGAGCTTAAAAAGCAGGGATGGGGGGGGGAATACAAGACAGACCTGGCTCATATGTGAAGTCAAGTAGGAGGCCAGCTCTTGCTTGCCTTACTCCCATGAATAAGCCAGCTGAAGCTGCATACTTAGTGTGAACTTAAAGTGAGAGAAGCTCTGGAATGTACTCCTGGTTTGCAAAGGGAAGTCAGTCCCCAAAAGAAGCTTCACTTGGATCCAGGTGCCCAGTTGTGTGTAAATACAGATGCAAAAGCGGTGGTAAGCAAGCCTCTTCTATTGTGTAAATTAGCTAGTTCTAAGGTGGGGATTTAAGGGGAACTTTGTCCTGCAGCGGATAAAAGCGAGTGAGCTCTTCACTACAAAAAAAAAGAGTCAAGGAAAGAATGTGCAGCTAATCCAGATGAAAGACCTACAGGCAGTCTTTAAAAACGTGTTAGTACAACTGCCTGGGAAGTTTCCAAATGGATGCCACATCTTGAACACCTTTCACAGCTTTGTATCTGCTTTCAGCATGGAACTGAGAGAAGGGAAATGCTGATAGGAGGGTTGAGAGAAATAATCTGGGTACTTTGAGGTGCAGTTGTTGTCCTCTGGTGTTCTCCCCGCTGCCTTAAGCCCCCCGCAACAGTTTCTCATTTTTACAGAGATGAATCTGTGCCCTGCCAATTGTTCACCTCTGAAGGGCAGGACGAGTGACAGGTTTGCAGCCCTAGATCTCTTTTGAGATGTGAGTTCTCAGCATCAAGGTCAAAAGCAGGGGTCGTGATCCCTCGCCTGCCTATCTTTCACAGCGCTCCTGGCTACATGTACTTCTTTATAGACATGGCAGATGGTGAAATACTAAAAGTACAAAGGATTACCCAATCCTATTCAATAGCTGAACTATTTGTGTATTATTGTTATTTTGGAGTGGGGGTGGTGGCCTTGTGACACCCTCACCATGTCTTTCACTTCAAGCTGCCCTTAGATATATGAGTTTGGCAGGCTAATGGGAAAAATACTGTTCTTTGCCGTGTTTCAAAAGGCTGCAAAGCATCCCCCAAATGTCTTTTCTGCAAATTTTAACATAAACGAAGTCTATGACTGTTTAACACGAGGTCTGTAGTATTGCTAGTTTGAATGAGCTGGGGGTGTGCAGACCATTACTAATAATGTATCAGCCCATGTTTTCTCTAGTCCAAAACTCTGAAACCTGAATCAGGCCCTAAAACTTTACTTGAGACTAAAACTTTAGTGGAGTTCTTCATGAACTGGAATTGTTCAAAAAACTGCTGTGCAGCTTTACTGTTGTATGTCATGTGTGAGCAGAGGGTGAAAGGAGAAGGCTGGCTGTCTCATTCCATTAGAGTGCCGATAATTACTTTTTTCCGTATTTGAAGGTTCCTCAGTGATGGTCAAACACAGAGTTTATTGCTGAACTCTGAATCTGGGAACAGAAAAATTTTTTCAATCAAACCAGAAAATGTCTTTACTAATTTCATGGACTTTCTAGCAGCCTTTAACAAACACTGCAGGAGGACAGAAAATGAACTGCTGCTGTGTTGATATCAGTTATGATGGAGTAGGGTTCTGAAACTTCCAATCTTTCCAAACCACTCACAAATGTCAAAGTACACTCCATTTTCATCAGAACCGCATAGGCTTTGGTGGAGGTGTGTGCACATGAGGACGTGCTGCCTGGCTGTAGTTTGCCTTCCATGGCAAAGGAAGCCCACAATTTATCCTGTCATTACAAGAGGAGGAAAAGACAAGGGAAAAGCCCACCCCTCTACCCTTGCCCGGTCAGGAGAGGGTGCGCTGCACTTCCAAGGGAAGATGGGCACCACCTTGCGTAGGAAGCTACCAGCTCACAGGTGCTTTGTGGAAGTCACAGAGCTGATGGCAACGTTGGAGCAAAGAGCACGGTTGTATTATCTCTCTGACAAAGGTACAGTGTTGGCAGCTGATGCAAAGGGAGGGAGCATTTGGGAATACCCACAGCCAAGCCCTCTTCTCACAGACACCAGGGTACATCTGAAATGATGCCACAGCTGGGTGAAGGTTTGAACAGTTTAGCACCCTTTGGTCCCTGTTAGCAGATCTGAAGGTCTTGCCTTTTTTTTTTCCTCCCTCCACATGAACAGAAAGCTTTTGACTGTCATTAATGAGGATATGAAACGACAGTAACACCAGCAGAGCGCAAGGTGGCAATTCTTGGGCAATGGAAGCGTCACCATGAGTGTATTGTTTAGTGGATAACTGTTCCATAACACTGACCACACAAAAGGCTTTGAAGCAGTTGTCAAATTATGTTTGCTGTTAGCAGAAAGCCACAGCAAATCTAAGACCATAATTTTACACTCCTGCAACGTTTTGAAAGCTCTCACCTGAGCAATCAAAAATTTACTTCTGTATACCCAGAAAATCATGCAGTGCAGGTATTTTTCAGCATGCCAAGCTAGGCACATTCAGCTGAATGCTGTGGTGCTCAACCCTGGGGACATAAACAGGGATCCTCCTGTTAAACGCAACAGAAGATATTGAAGCTCTGGTCCCATCCTACAACCTCTTAGAAATTTTGTTTCCATCACACAGAATGTGAGAGAACTGAATCCCCTCAAACCAATGTTTTTCAAACCGTAGTCTTACCCATGTGAATAGGCTAAGTTGCATTGACCGAATGCAAACGGTGTATTCCCATGCTGAACTTCTAGAAGGTAAAAATAAAGTATAATTTCTTATACTATCAGGCCCAATGTATTTAAATAACCCTGGCTTTAACTTAAAGGTCAAAGGAAAATGAATAATGAACTCATTCTTAAACAATGCAAAATTCAGAAGTGTTTCTGGTGTGCAATGTATGTGGCTGTTATCCTCCTTGTGCCATTAGAGTTCATAAATACAATGTAAAGGAAATGTCCTTTCATCTAATATTAACAATCAGAATCTGAAAAAAAAAAAAAAGACCATTGACTTTAACATGAACAGAATTCAAATGAGTAATAATTTCCTCCTATTTTAAAAAAGCTTTCAATAAATTTATTGTTTTTAGTTTTCATAGGGCTTGGCTGGTGTGCTGGGAACACTGCTCTTTGCTTATCACGCTTCTGCCCATATATATTCTGAGTTAATGAAAAGCACTGTAGCCTGGTGCTGGCTGTGATAGGGCTGTGCTCATACACGCACTGCTGAAGGGTGGGTGGAATATTCTGTATTTTCTCATGCACTATATTTCATTGTGGATTTTTTCTGTGTGGGTGAGGGGGGAAGTGGATTACAAAATTAGGACTTTATTTTAGTTGCAATGTAATTGCTTCAGCCTCCTTTAGATGTTTTGAATAACTTCAGAAGTAACAATGCACAAAAGCACAGGAAGCAATATGAGAAGCAAGCCCTTACCCAGCCTAGTTAAAATACTTTGGCCACAGTTTACAGAGTTGGATGCACAACATTAGGCACCAAGGCTTTGTACTTGGATCCCTAGGGAGGCTCCTTCCACAGCCAGAGGTCCCACTGCCTTAGTTCTGGCATGAGTTCCGTGGGGATAAACCCAGAGGACTGAACAGGTAGAAAAAAGCAGTCCTTAGGATCAGTTTCTGCCATACGTGTCTGGCACGGTCTTAGGTACTGATGTGTCTGGCCACTGCTGCTGCCTAGGTTGTCCCCTGACCTGATCCTGCTGGCAGCACCTACCATCTGGAGTGGATCTACAGGTGAGCAGGAGATACCCAAGTGAATGATTTTGAGCTGGCTCACACGCATGCCTCAGCCGAAACAAGACCAGAATTTTTCCCATAGTGGGAGGGAAGCAGGGCCTCTAATTTATCTCTTTCCTTCTAGGAAATGATTTCAAGGGCAGAAATTGCATATCCTTGGGCACGAAACAAATCTAGCTCTGTTCTTTCCGGTGCTGTGGGCAAGTCGCTGCCTATCCGAGGGACGGAGTTTTGTTCTGGTTTAACCTCATTAATTTAGTCACTGGAGTGCTATGGAGAGGCTCTGCATAGCTGATGAATTTGGGTTATTTTCATTAAATTGCTGCTGCATCATTGAATGTTGCGGTTGAGCCTGTTGCAGCCTAGAAATATCCTTGAGATACTTTCACCCTTCCTGCCTGTAACACTGCAAAATGCTACACAGAAAGGAAAATATTCTGGGCTCTGCTTGAACGCCAGAGTTTTGGAGGATGAATCTGGCCTGGGATCTGAAACTCTGCGGTCTGAAGAGAAAGGGAGAGTCCTCAGATGGGGAAACAAAGAAAGCAGGATGTTCTCACCTTAAAAAGTGTAAAGAGGGAGAGGAAACTGGGGCAGAAGAGAGAAAGAGGAGGGCAAGGTTTTATAGCAAAGGAGCTGTTTTCACAGCTGAGGATCAGAGAGGCTGGCTGCATGGGATGGAGAAAGTGAGATCCCCTGATCCATGGGAGAAGCCATGAGCTGCAGCAAGGGCCATCTCAGAGTCGCGGACCAAAACCTACAGAAGGCTCAAGAGTGGTGAACTTCGGCACAGAGCTCTATATTGCTTTTTTTTTTTTTACCATTTCGCCTCAATCTGTGTGTTTCTTGCGCTGGTGAGGGTGAAGGATGACTACTTTTAAAGCCCTTTGTAAAGTCCGGAGTATTCTGCGCTTTGGCAGTTCTCTGAAAGAATAAGCTCTAACCCACAGCGCCTGCAAGGCAGGAGGTAGGGGTTTGGTCAAGCAACAGGATGTCTATGAGGACACCACACAAGGAACAGGGCAGCTGAACTGCGAAGGCCCATTCCTAGAAAGGAGAGACAAAACGTGTTAAGTCTGGAATAAGCAGCTAGCAAAGGAGCAGCTTGGGACCGGTCAGAATGTGGAGGCACTTGAAATTTAACAGTTTGAAACCCCAAAACGGCAGCCTGTTCCATGGGGAGCAGTGAGAATGTTATGACTCTGGTTTAGCTGTGATGAACTCAGTCTTTTCCGCCCGTAACTAACGCAGCCTGTGCAAAAAGGCCAGGTTTCACACATGAGGAAGACCAAGCTAAGCCCAGATGCATTTGCTTGTGCTGCAGCGGCACCTAAGGGCAGCCAAGAGCCTGAGCCAGTCTGTGGCAGGTACCAGCACCTACCTAAAGAAAAAAGAATCTCTTGCCTCTAAGGCAAGTAGACAGGGATAAAATGAAGATGTGGAGACACGTGGTGGCTGACCTGAGCAAGGTGACACACGGGAAGTGGCAATGTATGTTTATTTACTTATTTTAGCAATTAGGTTTCTTTCTGCCTTGCAGTTTTGCACTTGTAATCTTCTCCAAAACTGTTCGTGGGTACCAGGCTACTTTGGGTTGTTTTGCAGACTTTGAATCAGATGTTGCTTGGGAACTATCACAGAAGAGAATAATTGTCCTGTTGTGAAATGATTATTTAGGTCATCCAGCCTTTCAGAGGATTCAAGAAGCTAGCATCTCCTCTGGGGTATCCAAAAATGCAAACAGAATGGGATATTTACTGTGTGGGTTGAAAAGACGTTGGGGACTGCGCCCATTTCTGACCTATGAGAAACATTCAGCTGGACAATAAAACGCTTCCCCACCATCTTTTCTTGCTGTCACTTGTTTTTCTCCATGAAAGCCATGTGAGCTGGGACTAGTTTTTATGTAATCAATGCAGTTCCGCGAAACCCAGTTGAATGACTCTGATTAGCACCAGCCAAAGATCTGGGCCGTGGGCTTTCAGGGGAGCCTTCTTGTCTCAGAGCTATTGTTAATGCTTCCTGTTTATAGCAGTTCAGCACAAAGCCCCACAGGTCCTGTCCACATAACAAAATAGCCAAAGGAGCCGAACCGCTTTTCAATAAAGGTCTCTTGCCAACTTTTGTGTGTTTCCCATATCAATGACAAGAACTGAAATACTTACAATGTGCCCGGTGTCCCCTCCTTCCAGATATTTAAGTTTGGCCACTTCATGGACTGGTTTTGAAGTAACCGTATCTTTCTGGATATAGGTTTTACCATGTAAAAGACAAGTTCTGGGGACTTAACTATTTCTCTTGCTAAAGGCAGATCCAGGCAGATCTAGGATAGTGAGTGGGTAATTTGTCGATACACTGCAGAAAGAGAGAGATGCATGTGTCTCAAAGGGCAGAACCACAGCCAGGAGCAGTCAGGCACAAACCCGAAGGAGGGAAGGAGCAGGCAAAGCCAGATGACTGAGAAGGACACAGTGCGGGGAGCAGGGCTCTGATGGACATGTGGACTTAATCATACTTGAATTAGCGATGCATCAGGGTCCACAGGGAACACTAGTCCTTCCTTCCCCATGTTACTATAGTGAGACATTTCCAAAGGTACAAGGACAGCCGAGTGCCTGATGCCCATGATTACTCAGCAGGAACTCCCTGAACTACCATTACCTCCTAATGGCACTATGTCATTTGGGCCTGAAAAGAAATATAGTCTAAGACCTGGTTCCAGCTTGTGGTGAAAGTTGCTCTTGCTAATGGGCCAAAATTAAATTGAACAAATGCTTGAGACAGAAAATGAGAAAAACTCATTATTAAGGCTAGACAGAGCGGTAGTGCTGGCAGGAATGGGTTCATGAGACATGTTATGAACTGCACCACTGTTCCCCTTAACCTCTTGGCAAAGCTGTAGCGTATCATGATTAATGATCTACGTGAAGTGAGCGAGGCACATGGGGATACGAATTGCCTGGCCAGGGTATACCTCTAGCCATAATAACGAACCTGCAACATGGACGTGGACAGAGAGTACGTGGACTCGAGCAAATGCAACAGAAGTCTCTTAAATGATGAGCTACAGAAAGAAGGGGAGCAGAGCCTTTCTATTCACTCATTCTTCTAATCCAGGACCTAGGAATGTCATACAAAGATGGCAGAGAAAGACTCTGAACTAATGAAAGGAGGCACACCTCAGATTGTGTAGACAAGATGTGGGACTTCTTGATGTGGGATGTTGGTGTGAAAGTCTTAAATGGGTACAAGATAAAGCTACATGAAGTATGCAAAAGAAATCTGTTGCAGATTACTGAATATGTAAAGACTACCTCAGTTTAGGATAGCCCTGAACCATGAGTGGTTGGGATACCTGGGGGAATCTCACAGTTGCTTGACATGATCCTATAGTACACTTTAGCATTCACTGTTGGTCACTGTTGGAAAAAGCATACTGGACCATGGATCTAATCCAGTATGGCCATTCTCATGGTTAAGTGCAATTAAATATTATTATGCAACAAAGACAGATCGGTAGCTCCAGTTTGATACTAAAAAGCTGTGGCCTCTCTGAACACCTTCAAACTCTAGGCAACATCAGCAAGCACAAACTGAGGGACGCTGGAGGTAATTAATTTTAATTTTGTCATTCTGATGACCAATCAGGGGTGTCACAGCACTTGCTTTTAGCATTTTCAGTCATAAAAGTGTATGGGGCTTGTCATGTTTTGACATATTTGATTTGGTCTGGATTTGATGGGCTCTATTCTTTGGACAGTTTATCTTCAGCTGACACATGCAGAGGAGAAACTGATTTGGGTATGAACCTAATTTCCAAAGAGGAAGACGCAGGACTCCAAGGTCTCACCCCCCCCCCTCCATACAGACCCAAAAACTGTTGCACTGGCTCATAATAGAGCCATCTACTGACTTGCAGCTACTATTACATTGATATCGCCTGCCTCTGCTTCTTAACAGAGTCCTCAGAACCCAGCCGCATTCTGACTGTGCTAATGATCAAAATAATGATTCGATATAGAAAGCAGGCTTTAAATAGCAAAGTGCCTGCGAGTAACAGTCATGGGAATGGAAGCAGAGATGATTCCTTGGCCTGGAACAGAAGGTTGGCTATCGTGGAGGCCAGATAGTGTGATAGCTCTGAACACTAGATGAAGAGCACAGCCGCAAGAATGGTGTTATTTGATGAGAGCTCGAAGCAGATGGGCAGTGTGGTTAATTAAAGAGCTAGGGATAATGTTTCCTAAATTAAAAAAAAAAAGGAAAGTAGTTGGAAAACATTTTAAGAAACCATAATCTGCAGTATAGGATCTCTCAGATGGGAAGAATTGAGATAATGGAAATTTATAAATAAAAAAGGAAAAAAAAATCCAGTTTCTTTAAAGTATTGGAATATTCTCTGAAATGAGGTAAGTACTTTTAAAATGGATTGTGATAAGCTTATGTTGGTCATTGGATGGCAAGGTCACCAGCAATGGCAAAGAAATGGAATAAGTAACCTAGGAGGCCTGATTATTCCTATGTGCCTAATCTCCATTAACGTGAGGAAAGCTGATCCACGTTACACCAACTACAGATCTGGCCCGGGGAATTCGTTAGCCCAGAGATCTTAAGAGACTGTTGAAGGTCTATATAGACTCTGAAAAGGGAAACTCAGCACGTCTGATCTCAATTTTTTACTGTTGCTGTTGAGCATTTACACTGCGGTGGTCCTCAGGGGTTTCGGCTCATCGTGGTTCAAAGGTGCTCGGTGTTGTACTAACAGCTCTCTTGCTTGTTGCTGCACCTTAATTTACTTCTCAGTCAGATAAAGGGTGCAAGCAGAGGTGAAGAGACTGTTTGTTAGGGGAGCTGCTTTGATGCCATATTTTTATATGTATAACCTATGACTCAGATAACCCATATCTATTCTTTTAAAAGTACCCTATCTTGAAAATTAATTTTCCTTCAGATACTTCTTGGGTGACTCACTCTCTCCCTCATGGGGTGGTTGCACAGCCCACAAATTGCCCAGGTTATGGTGGAAACTACCTGGTGAAGGAGTCTGGGGTGGGGAACAGGTCAGGCATGAGTAATGTTGGGATAACAGGAGAGAAACGAGCAGTTCATGTGAGGAGCGGAGGCTGGTGGGATGTTAAGGGAGAAGGCCCTAGGTTAAATTTCCCCCCCATAGTACTCACTATTTAACCCTCCTTGTTCCTGAAATAATTACATTTTTGGCAGCTAAAACGTAGACTGTACATGTGAAAACATGGGAGATTAAAGCAAAGCAAAACAGACAAAGAGAAGTACCAGAGACTTACTTTTTCCATCTGTAAGATGATGATAATATCTATCCAGCTATGAAAAGAGCTAAAAGTGGATATTGTCCACAGTGGTGTTGGTGACAGTAAGGGTGAACTGAATTGTACTGACTGATGTAGGGCTGCCTTTGAACAAAAGCATTACAAAGAGTGTTTAAGAGATCTGAAGACTAACAATAGATTAATAGAGTTGTTAGAAGAAATGCAAGGGAAACTGAAGTACAAGTAATGCAAACAAGTTTCTATGAAATAACAAAAAAACCCTCTTATGACCATTCTTACCCACTTTAGCATTTAACATGTCAATTATACTTTCTATGTAGACAGCCAGACGTTTTAAAATTAACACACAAGACATTTTATAAACAAAATTTCATTTGATCAGGTGTTTCAAGTTAGTATAAAATTTTTCATGCACTGTATGATTGGCCTGTGGTACTTACTGCACCAACCATACTTGAATTGAAAACGTGGCACAAAGAAGAGTTAGGTGTGTTTTAGTAAAAGAACGGTCCAAGTTATATAGGGCAGTTAGGCTGGACCATGAATAATTGAAGAAAATTTGTGATTAAAATGAGAGTTTTATTATAAGGACGAAAGTGTCAGAGTTTCTAACTGGAGTATTGGCTGCATTGAAAATGATTGAGGTTTTGCATTTCACTTCTGGCCCACGTGCCTAATTAGGCCTTCCACTGACCTAAAATCTGGGGGTTAAAACTGTGCACGTGATATTATTTACGTGATCTTTTAAATCTTAGTTTTAACAGGTCTTGAATCCGTGATAAGATCTGCAGTATAATGACGGCTAATTTAAAATTTGATAGGTTTGACTTGGCCTATTGGGAAGTGCTTTATAGCTTCCTAATTCATGGGAATGATATGACATTTCTCACCACCTTCTCTGTCTCATTAAAGCATGAGTTTAATTGTACATCACTGAGCTCTTGGAGAAAAATTATTTTACGTACCCCAGAAGAAATCACCTCTTATTATGCCGGCTGCAGCTGCAGTAGATAGCAAAGCTGTTATCAGGATGTAGGTCTCTTGCACTCTTCCCTTAGCCTTTAGGGCTGACACTGAAACATGCTCTATGCACGGTGGAAAAGTAAACTGCAAATTGTGAAGAGTATAAAGAGCCTTTCCAGAAGAAACATGGAAGTCAGGAGACCCCAACAAGCCTCTGCAATGGACTCTATGACACAGAAGTGAATACAGAAAATGTTAAAATCTGGTTTTATGTGTTTTTTGTTTTCCCTGAAATGAGCAGATGCAGGATGAGCTTTCTAATAATGCTTTATAGTCTGGTGTGTTCTAACTTTACTGCTTCTACAAGTTTACACAGCTTTACTTGGAACAACTGACTTCTTATCCCATAACCCAGAGTAAGAAACCTGAGTGAAGTGATAGAAGATCTATCACTGCTTGACTCCTCCTGATATAAACATGAAACAAATATCAGATTCCTCAGCAGTCCTTAATTTGGCTGCTGCCCAGAAGGTGTTGTTCTTTTTAGAATTTATGAAAGGTGATATGTTGACCCACGGAGGCAATCATACACTCTGTAGTAAAATCATGGAATGTATTTTGTGCGCGCATTGTAAGTGGAGATGGGTCGAGTGGTCTCCCTGTAATGTGAACGTTGGCAAGCTCACCCTGCTGCAAGAACGGGAATAATGTGGCTTACAGCACCTCACGTCATTCATTTCAGCCGGGAGATTAAGTGTGCAGTCAACAGAGGCTTCTCCCAGCTCAAAATACTTATGGGCATAAACACACATCAGCTACAGCTGTATTGCATATGGACACAGGCACCTATATTAACGGAAAAAAAATTCCTTGCTATATAAGGACCAGCTTAGTGTACTCTTACAAGGCACAAGAAGGGCTTGCTTAATTACAAGAGTGACAGAGCACCTTGAAAAGCAGCCGTGAAAACTTCTTCGGGCCTTGACACCTATTGAACTAAAGGAAACACAACCCTGCAAACATTGACAAAAAGCGATGAGACAATCCCTAAAGCCTCTGGTCACTGTCAGCCGATAGCGCCTCAGTGGCAGTACCCACAACGTGATTACTGAGGTGGTCCTTCACACAGCATCCTTCGGAAGGAACAACAACAACAACAACAAATCTCAAAACCTTCTTCCCTGTGGAACTGCATGATCACCTATCTTTCCTTCTTCTGGCTCAGTAAAAGCCACATCCCAGGAGTCACACAAATGTTTATTTTGAAGTGTGTAAGTAGTACAAACGAAGTGAATGGGATTACCCACGTGCTTGGAGTTAAACATGTGCTTTGCTGGATCAGAGCCACGGATCTCAGCAGTGTGTTGGGCTGAGCTGTAAATATGTGCTACGTAAAGATCCCAGTTCTTTGTCCAGATATTGCAGTACTGGATCCCTTCTGCAGTGAACGTGTCTGGTGGCCAATTTCACTCTATTGTTTTGCCTTGTCATTGAGGTTTTTGCTCTGTTATTCATGGCAGGCGAGATCCAATTATCTGCTAATGTGGATAACATGATACACCTTCAGACAAAAGATAATTAAAAATCACATTAAAGAATACTTTCACTGTATTTTAACCTCTTTGACCGCACTCTCACAGCCTTAGCAAAGGAGTGGCAGTCACTGAACTCAAAATAACGATAGAATGCTTTATTCACTTGTTACCAGAGATAATCTTAATGTTGTCAGGGACAGCAGAGAAATATTCTCCACAGTGTAAAAGTGCTCTTATCCAGACTCAGCATTAATGGTAAAAAGACCTAATAGACTGCCATGCAGAGCATGCACCCCCATACACAAATATTTTTGGAAAACGGTATGGAAACTTTGACATGTCCTTTCAGTGAATATTCTTCTTCAGCCAGCTTGCAGCAAAACATCACATTTTGCAACTGGTGAAAAAACTGTTTTAACAATGGAAAGAACAGCACGTATTCCTCTTGTAAAAGGATGCCTCCCTGTACAGAATGGGGAACACCAAGTGCAGAAAGCAGTGCCACTGATGCTCGTAAACAACCAGAAAAACTGAGTCACCCAGTGCAGCGAAAATGTATTCACTGCATGACGGCACCTTCCTCGGGCCGACCCGTCTGTTACCCAGCTTTCCCTTCAATCGGCCGCACTGTCGGCAGTATTAGCAGTGTGAGTGAATCTTCGTTGGTTTAAATTCCTAAGCAGGAATATCAAGCACCGAACATTTGGCAGGGCTCACATATGACACAGGCAGTGACTGTGTGCCTGTGCGCGGCGTCTTACAGTGGTTCCTGTAGACGGTACTGCGGGGTGGTAGGTACCGCAGGACTTGTGAAGGGGACGGTGTTGCCTGCTTACCACCAGTTAATCCTGCTCAGGCGTCGGTCACATACCCTCAGCCGTATGATTTCAGTGGAGCTATGTATGACCTCTGCAGAGCAACCAGACCAGGCTCTACCTACAGATTGTCTGTGTATCAGCAATTAATTATACATTGGTTTCAATAAAACAGTTAAGTCCAGTTGACTTAAATTGACTAAATGTTCCAGTTGATCTAAAGCTGCATTTCTCTAGTAGAGATACATACCTGAAGGCCGTGCTGCCATTCAGTGTGACCTGGACAGGCTGGAGAGTTGGGCAGAAGGAAATCTGATGAGGTTCAACAAAAGCACTTGTAGAGTCCTGCACCTGAGGAGAGATAACCGCATGTATCAGTTCAGGTTAGGGGAGGACCTGCTGGAGAGGAGCTCTGCAGAGAAAGACCTAGGGGTCCTGGTGGATAACAGGTTGACCATGAGCCAGCAGTGTGCCCTTGTGGCCAAGAAGGCCAATGGCATCCTGGGATGCATTAAAAAAAAGTGTGGCTACAGGTTGAGGGAGGTAATCCTCCCTCTCTACTCTGTCCTAGTGAGACCCTATCTAGAGTACTGTGTCCTGTTCTGGGCTCCCCAGCTCAAGAAAGACAAAGATCTCCTGGAAAGAGTCCAGCAGAGGGCAACAAAGATGATAAAAGGCCTGGAGCATCTTCCCTATGAAGAGAGGCTGAGAGACTTGGGTCTCTTCAGCCTGGAGAAGAGAAGGCTGAGAGGGGATCTGATCAGTGTCTATAAATAGCTAAACTGTGGGAGGCAATTGGATGAGACCAAACTCTTTTCGGTGGTGGATAGTGACAGAAGAAGGATCAATGGCCAAAAACTATAACACAGGAAGTTCAACTCAAACATGAGAAAGAACTTCTTCATGATGAGGGTGATGAAGCACTGCAACAGGCTGCCCAGAGACATTGTGGAGTCTCCTGTGGAGATATTCAAGACCTGCCTGTATACCTACCTGTGCAGCCTAGTGTAGGACACCTGCTTTGGCATGGGGGTTGGACTCGATGATCTCTAGAGGTCCCTTCCAACCCCTACCAATCTGTGATTCTGCGATTCTGTGATACCTGGAAGTGTAACCAAGATCAAGTAAAGAGAACAAATCTCAGAGAATATTAACATCACATTCTTTGGAACAGTTAAAAAACTGCAATGGAGATGAAGTGTCAGTTCTACTCAAAGCACAGAGTGATTAATGGAAGAAACAGGATTCAGCACAAGCACTCCTTGGTAGCTGAGTCCTACCACAAAGAAACCATCTCTGGCTCAGGAAATACCTGAGCCAGCACAAAGAAGAGGGGAGCAGGACAGTGTCCAGGAGAGGATCGCTGCATGCTTGTGCTGGTTTTCGCCCTTCTCTAAGAGTTGTTTATTGACTACCATAGGAGGACGACACCAGGGAAGACAGAGCTTTGGCTGGGCATGGTAAGACTGTATTTGTTTTTCTGGTATGGTTATTTTAATGAGTCTAGAGGCAGATGTCCTGTAAGAGCCAGGAAGGAAGGAAAAAGACCTGTAAAGCCCTGGGGAGATTTAATTCAATGAAGTCATCAGGATTGAACCACAGAAATTTAACTTGGCAAATGAGCATATGTGTGTGTCTGTGTGTGTGTCTGTGTGTGTGCGTGTATGTCCTTCAGTAGTTACAGCAAAATTAGTAAAATGCATCTGTTTATCTCCACGCTGCTGTTGGGTGAGCTCTGCATGCTCTGCAATGTTATAGGCTGTTGGTGGTAACCATCATGAAATGTGTGCTGCCTCTGGAGACATCCAGCCCTCCCATCAGGTCATCCAGGGCTGTTGCCCCTCACCTCACCACTGGAAGCTGGACGTGGCACCATGGGCTGCTCACTGCAGAGCTGGGGTGGGGAGGGGTCAGCATTAGGGATGCTGTGTTACTGATGTACTGCAGGACCTGGGCATCCTCCTCAGCCCGGCTTCAGTCCAGCTTCTCTCACACTCAGGGAATTTAGGTGCCATCAGCACGAAGTGGCCACTTCATGGGGTGTTTGGCTTTGTGGTGTTGTTTTTTTTTAATTGTACTTTTTGACACAAGCCCCAGAAGCCTGCCTGGAGGTGCTCATGCAGGTGCTACGCTATTGCTGGCGCTTGCCTGGTGGGAAGGGCAGGAGGGGCTGTGGAGGTAAGGAGAAGCAGCATCAGCATGCAGAGATGGTGGGCAGGCAGGTGTAGAGCTGCCTATGCTCAGAGGGAGCTAGAATTATTCAAAGTGAGCCCTGGCCATGAATGCAGAGCAAACGCTGATAAATGCTCTGCTGCTCTGAACCACAGCGCTCGTTTGCCAGCTGCACTCCGAGGTAGTGCTGGTGCAAGGTACCGAAACCATACTGATGTGTCTGAGCACTTCCACTGCTCCTGCCGGCTGGCTGCGTGCTGGAGAACCTCACACACCAGCCACCTTCTGGCCTGCTCCTGCACTCTGTTGTGAGCTCTTTATTATCCCAGGCTTCCCATGTTTTTTCCAAGGAGAGACATATCCCCCAGCTCCTCCACTTTGTCCGTGCCAGGGCTATCAGTGCTGTTTGCAGTGTGACAGAACCCAGAGTCTCAGGGGGGTTGACCTCACCTGGCAGGTCCCACAAAGCTCTGCCTGGGATGGGCGCTGCTTTCACACCAATTTGGTGGCAGTGCTAAGTAAGAATCCATCACTTATGGGTTTGCTTTCAGAAATGTGATACTGAGTGACAGTTCTCTTAATTCTCAGTGCTTTTCTCCACCAAATGGTTGTTACAGCATTTAACAGAGCAGCAGGATACTTTGTAAGAAGAAAATATTGTAAGTATATGCAAAGGATGTTGAAAATGGATGCTCTGGTTGCAGAGCCATCCAGGCTCTGGTATAATACGACAATATTGAGCAACCACTGCATAGAGAATTGCCCTGTTAACAAGCTGGCTGGCCGCAGATGCTGGCAGGCCCTGGCACCAACCTGCATTACAAAATGTTTGCAAATTAAAAACAGAGAGGTCTGGTTTTTGAGTTGTGTCACCATTCTACTTAGTAGCTTAAAAATGGACCTTCCATCCTCTTCTGAAGTGTGTGATTGGGAGGATACGTATCAGCACTACAGCCTTGGCAGCCCCTCTCCGTTTGGAACAATTAACTGAGAAAACAAGACAGGAAATCAATGCTGTTGAGGACTAACGAGCCGAAGCATGTACTTCAGGTGAAAACGTTTGCAGTTTTTCTTCACCACGTCGCGGAGCCCCATGTAGGGTAGCTACGAAAGGGCTGAGCGGCAGACACTCACCCTGTGCTTATCCCCACTATCGCAGCGAAAGGTGACACGGTCAGGAGGTGCGATGCTCTGCTGCAAACCGACCGACTCAGACACTGCACGCGTTTGAAGTTGATGTTACGGTTAGGAAGCGAGTTTGGCATATCCACCCTTTTTTTTTTTTTTCCTAGCTTTCTTCTCAGGGAGGTTG